>JXCR01124569.1:8861-21965 GCA_002079205.1 Phalaenopsis hybrid cultivar | reverse complement strand
GAAGTTCTATGGAGGTATTTTTGGGGATGACAGTGTAACTGCTGTTCATATTAGATCTAAAAGAGAGCTAGAAAGAGCAATTAAGAGAACCGTAGAAAAGAGGATTTGGGTATCGATCAAAATCTGATTTTTAAGACTGACCTGTCAGATTTGGAAGGAGAAATCAACCAAAAGTAAGGAGAACCATACGGGGCAATTCATAAAAAACAGGGCTTTTCAGATTTGAAAAGATGACCAATAGGACAATCTTGGTCCAAAAAAAATAACCTTATTTCCTCACGATCGAAAAACTCAGATTTGAGATAACAGACGAAAAGCAGGTGTGGAGAACAAGAACGTGGACCTATAGAAGGTGTGATCAAATGAGCACATCTTAGCTTCGTGATTCGTTCAAAGAACCAAAAATAAGAGATCTGTAACTTAAGAAACACGGCATTGAATGCCTGGTAATGAGGAAGAGACTGGCCTAAGTGCAAAACTCAAATAATTCAGTTTGCTCTGTATTTAGTGGAGAGTTTGACCTCGGTATAAGAAAATGTTATAACCAGATCGGGTTCGCCAATAAGGGAACGAATATATCATCAAAATATCATTAATTTATATTTAATTCGCACATATCTTATTCATATTTAATATATTTACCAAATAAAGAGAATGAAACCTTAGAAAAATTTTTTCATACCGAGTCCGCAGGCACGTAGAGTTTTCCATATCGAGTCTGCACGCATGCAGAGCAGACTCCAATAATATGTCGCCGCATGTCTACTTCAGGCCCACCTCATAAAATATTACAAAAATGAATTTTTTTTTTTGTCTAACCCAATCCGGACTTTTTCGCAGTTTCGAAAAGAAAAAACTTTCACGTCAAAGTTATGCGGATCATTTTCGGTGGAGACAGCTGCTTTCCAGTTGCTATAGTTTATGAGGTCCGCACATCAATTTTTTCGACGCCATTTTCTCTTATGCCCGCGCATCATTTTTTCGATGTCATTTTCTCTTGCAGCTGGCACACCATTTTTTGACGTCATTTTCTCTTGCAGCCGACAGGTGACTTCTTGAAGATGAACTATAAAAATAGATATTTTATATATGAAATGGAGGAGATTTATCATGAAAACAGATAAACACATGAGATGAAAATGGAGATGAGTTTTCATTTTTTTTTATTTTTTAGGATTTTTTTTCAACTGTTTTTGAGATGTTATATTTGGTTGTTATTATAGTTTTAGGGTGTTGTTAGTATTAGGTTTTAGTGATTTTTGAGTTGTTTATGAGGTGTTTTTAGGGTTTCATGTAGGTGTTATCGAGGTGTTATTGTGGTGTTATTTAAGTGATTTTTTTTTTAAGTTAGCAAAGCCTATTATGAAAACTTTATATTGTGCTTATGAGAGTGGAGATAACTGTATCGAGCCAACTGTAAACAAATTACTTCACACTGTTGTTCACAATGAAAAAGAAGCATACGAAGTATATTGTGCTTATGCTCATCTTATCGGTTTTACTGTTCGCAAGGGCGTGCTAGTTTTTGGCCTAACTCAAGGAATATTAAGATGAAGGACTTCATCTATGGTAAAGTACGGACATAAGGATTGGTTCTCCAGCGATGATTCAGTGCGTAGTTGATGGTCAAGGCAATTGGAGGGTTGAAAATTTTATAGAAACTTATAACCACTCCTTAGCAAACCCTAGTGATAAGCACTTTTTTTGTTCCAGCAGAAAGATAAGTAAAATCAATGCAGATGTGCTCAGATCGATAAGAGTTATNAGGTGTTATTGTGGTGTTATTTAAGTGATTTTTTTTTTAAGTTAGCAAAGCCTATTATGAAAACTTTATATTAGAGTCTTTAGATTGTGCTTATGAGAGTGGAGATAACTGTATCGAGCCAACTGTAAACAAATTACTTCACACTGTTGTTCACAATGAAAAAGAAGCATACGAAGTATATTGTGCTTATGCTCATCTTATCGCTTTTACTGTCGCAAGGGTGTGCTAGTTTTTGGCCTAACTCAAGGAATATTAAGATGAAGGATTTCATCTATGGTAAAGTAGGTTTCAAGAAAGAGTTAAAGATCACTGAGATTGTTAAATACAAAAAAAACGGACATAAGGATTGGTTCTCCAGCAATGATTCAATGCGCAGTTGATGGTCAAGGCAATTGGAGGTTTGAAAATTTTATAGAAACTTATAACCACTCCTTAGCGAACCCTAGTGATAAGCACTTTTTGTGTTCCAGCAGAAAGATAAGTAAAATCAATGCAGATGTGCTCAGATCGATGACACAATCGGGTATAAGAGTTACAAATGCATTTAATTTTCTTGCTACATAAGTTGGGGGAGTGGCGAATATAGAATGTACGAAGCAATATGTCTTCAATTTCATTCAAAGATAGAAAAGAATTAGAATTGAAATTGGCGATGCCAATTCTCAGTTGCAGTTGTTCACAGAGAGACGGGTCGAGGATACTATATTTGCGTGGGAATTTGAAATTGATGAGAATGATAGGCTAGTGAGCTTTTTTTGGAGTGACGGCACATCCAGTCTTGGTTATGATTGTTTTGGTGATGTCATTATTTATTATACCAGTAATAAGCTAAATAAATATAATTTATGTTGTGCTCTTTTTATTGATGTTAACCACAATTGGCAAAATGTTCTATTTGGAGTTGGATTCTTATCAGATGGGACGACTGATTCTTTTAAATGGCTTTTTGAAGTAATTAGGCTTAGACTTGGAAAATTGTAGTTCCGTAAAAACTGTTTTGTGTGAAAAGTTTTTTTATATGAAAAAGTGTTGAANAACTTTACCTACTACATCCACAAATTGAGGGTGGAGGGTCCACATGTTCTGAAATCTGAAAGGAGCTATAAATGGGCTTTCAACATTTTGGATTTTGCACAAGAGGGGCCTATGGTTAGAACCTGCCATAGCCAAATGTGAAATGACGGTGAATGGGAATGTTTGAACCCATTTTGAGTATTCAAGCATTCTGTCAAGTCTTTCTCACAAGGAACCCCTTCTCCAAGTAAAGTCGGGACCTTGATACCCCAAATCAAATAATTCAGCCTCAGAAATAAAATCATTGAATCTATTCATAGCAGAAGCAATAGGTGGCCTACCACCTCTTCTTTCGAAAGGAGAAGAGATACAATTTAAATCACCCCCCAAAATCTAAAAAGAGTTCAGAGACTGACCAATTTGAGTTAACTCAGTCCATAAGGTGGATTGATTAAAGGCAAGATTGCTAGCATAAATGAATGTGGCATAGCCAATTTGAGCACCAATATGGAATTGGATGTGAACAAATTGGGAATGATTTAACAACACAGGCCACTGAAGTTCAGCTCTACCAAAAAGCCAAATTTTGTTATTTGTATTGGAGAAATGATCAAATTGAGGGAAATTTATTTGAATTTTATGGGAATTTTTTTGTAACCAATGGTTCAAGAATGGCGAAACACCACACTTTAGGAATTCTCACCAAATTGTTTTATCTCTTTAGAGAGGACCCCTAATATTCCAAACAAGGAACTTAATCATTGAGAAAAGGTCCTCCTTTTCCCTCTAGTCCTAGGAAGGTGATCCACATTAGAAGGTCCCTCCATAGGCTGTTTATTTTCAGCTTTACCTTTTTTCTTCTTATGGCTTCTTTGGACTTGCCATTCTTCTGTTAGAACATCTGCCAAACTATTGATATTATGATCTTCAACCCTAGAAGGGTTTATGTTTAATAAGCTGTCATCTTGTATTATCTTTTTCTTTAAGTTATTGTTATTGCATAATTCATCCTCTTGCTCCCCAGCATTACTACTTGGCACAATTTCAACTGTGTTATTTACCTCCACATTAGCAGTATCAACATCCCCAGCCAATTCAACAGCTGTCCCAATTGGCTTGGAATTAGTTGTTCTAGTCCCTGGAGCTCTTTTTTTGTTTGGAGGGTGTAGTCTATAACACTTCTCCACACTATGTCCAAACATTTTACAATGTTGGCAATAAACAGGCTTTTGTTCCACAGCTATCTTCTGCCAGAAACCTTCCTCAGTAGTTCCAATCCAAACTCTATCAATATCAAGCAAAGTAATGTCCCTCTCAACCAGGACTCTACCTCTAGCTGGTCTGGCCATATTATATGTGGGGGCATCAATTTTTAGTGGGCAACCAAGCACTCTACTAATGCTGAACAACACATTCTGATGGAAATACTGAATTGGTAAATTAGGGAACCTGAACCACATTGGAACTACAGGAGGTTTCTTTGTGGGATCAAACTTTGGAGTCCACTTCAGCAATTTCATTGGGACACCATTAATGATCAAAGTCTACTTTGCAAAAACCCTTGCATAATCTTCTTCATTAAATAAGGATATCAAAAGGTGCCTTCCATCTATTAAACCCAGCCTCCAAGCTCTTGTAAGTTTTAAATCCACAAAGTACCTCCTTACCAAGTCCATCTTAGGATGGCCGTACTGAAACTTACCCACCAGAGTAAACTTAACTGTTTCATTAAGTTCATAGATTTCCTGGGGAGAAAAAATAATGGCAGGTCCCCTTCCTTCAAACCAACAGGATTGACAAAGGGTCAAACCCACCTCCCAGCAGCAGCATCATGGAGACATTGTGGGAAATTCAAGTGGTCAAAGGATTTAGGGACTTGAAAACCACTTCCAACAACATCAGCAAAGGTTGCCTTGGTCCATTGGGCATTGGTATCATCATCAATGGGGAAGACCATTGGAAAAACATAACCCAAAGAACCTAAGATCAGAAAAAGGATGAAAACAATAGCAGGGCTCCAAAAGCAAATGGTGCACAAAATAAAACAACTACAGAAAGGATGAAAGGACCAAAACAACACCAAGGTTAAAACTCCAAATAGAAAAAGAAGAGAAAAGTAGCAACTTCAACAAATGAAGGGAATAGTAATCCTGTTCAACAAGGATCTTCCCGGGCAAGACCACAACAAACTCCACAAACCTCAAGCACCCCTTGAAGAGAAAGCTAGCTTCAAAATCCAGCACCACCACTACTCCAGGCAGCTCCATCACCTCCAAAACCCTAGCAGAGCACAGCTAGGTCCAACCGTCACCATCCTGTATTCAGAAATTTATATAGATATATATATATCTCACACTCTCCCTCTCTCCCTCAAGAATCCATTTTTTTCTCCATTTAGCTCCATCCCAATCCCTCTCCCCCTCCCTCGCGCCACCCTCCCTCTCACCCTCTATCTTGATCCCTTCTTCCTATCACACTCTCTTTATCATTCGCCCACTCACTCAATCTTGTTCTAGCTCTCTTTCTTTCTCTCTCTTCTCTTGATCTATCTTCTCTCGCTCTGTCTTTCCTTCTGACTGTTCCGACTCACTCTCTCTCTTTGTTCTCACTTTCTTTCCCACAATCTCTACTTTACCTCTCTCCCTCTCTTTCTCATATTGTCTCTCTCACCTTCACTCTTACTCTCTTTCTTCCTTTCCTTCTCACCTCTCTCTCTCTCCTTCTATTGCACCTTCTTTCACTCTTCTCTTTGTCTCCCCTTCCCTTGGTCTCCCTCTCCCTCTCTCACACTCTAACTGTCTCCTACTTTATCTCTCACACACACTCCCTCACTCATATATTCTTCTCAAACTCTCTCCATCTCTCTCACTTGGGCTGGCTTGTGCTCTCTTAGCTCGTTCTCTCTCTCTCTTACTCCACCTTCATATTTATCTCTCATTCCCTCAAATTCTCTCTCTCAACCCCTACCTCTAACTCTCCCACTAACTCTCTTCTATTATCTCTAGCCCCTTCTCTCTCCCTCTTTCTTTTTTCATCCCTATATCTCTCAACCTCTGTCCCACTTACTCTCTTTCTCTCTCTCCCTCTCTCCTTTTCTATCTCACCCCCTTCTCACCGCAACCCTTTCTCTCACTCTCTCTTTCCCACTCGCTCACTCATTCTCTCCACTTTGCTTTCTCTATCAATTCTACCTCTCTAACTCTTTTTTCTCTCTCCTCTCTCTCACTCAATTTTTATGTCCATCTTTCTCTCCCTTTCTATATGGCTCCCTCTTATTTTTCGTCCCTCTCACTCTTTCCCTTGCCTTCTGCTCTCACTATTGTTCCTTCTTTCACTTGCTCTCTCTGACCATCTCCTTCTCTTACTCTCACTCCCTCTCCACCCTCTTATCCTCAATTCCTCTCTCTCTCTTCTTTCCTTAATCTCTCTCTCTTTTCTCTCTTACTCTCAGTTTTTCTTTCTCTTTTCATTCTCTTTCTAATTCTACCTACCTCACTTTCTCTTTTCATATATCTTCCACTCTCTCCTACTATTTTTTACGGCCTCTCTACCTACCTCCTCCTCTCTTTCTCTCTCATTTTTCTTTTGCACTCCCTTTTACTATGTTTATCTAGTCATCTCACACTCCCTTGTTTTCTCTCATCTATTACATTCTTTTTTCTCTTCTCTCTTCGTACCTCCCTCACTCCATCTCTTGTTTATATTTTTCTCCTCTCTCCTCTCTTTTTATTATCTTGCTTTCGCTCTCTCTATCCTAACTTTCTCTTTCCTTTGTCACTCACTATTTCTCTTCCCAAACTCTTAAACACTATCCATCTCCTTCCCTCCATCTCATTATCTCTTCTATCTCACTCTCCATATCTCTCTCTATCTTGGTATATTTTTCTTTCCCTCCTTCCATCATTCCATGTCCTTCCCTCTCTCTTCTTTCGCAAACACATCTCTAGACTCTCCATCTCTCTCTCACCTACTCATCAACCTATCTCTTATACCTTCTCTCTATTTTCTCTCGCACACATACTCTTTCTCCCTCCTCACTCTCTTTATCTCTCCTTCTCTCTCTCCCTCTCTCACTCATTATCTCTCTCTATCCATCTCTTCTACTCTCTCTTTTTCAAAAATGTCTAACTTTCTCTCTCTCTTCTATATGAATTTCTCATGCTCCTCCCTCTCCTATTTTCTCTCTCTTTCTCAGAAAAGGTTAAGGATAGAGACATAGGAGAGAAAAAAAGATAGTGGTAATAGAAGGGAAGCGAGCGCATCTGGGAAGTAGAGAGGTAGATATATGACCAAAGGAAAATATGTTGAGATTTTCATACCTATTTTATACTGATTTTGATGATATTACACTTTAAAGAAGGTTATTTTTGATGTTTTGTTGCAGGTATGATGATATATGGTCATTGGAGCAAAAAGATGCAAAAACAGTGCAATTTGGAGCAAAAACGAGCAAGAAATGATTTTTTTCCCTGTCACCTTTCGATAAGTTTTTGGATGCTTAAACTCTTGTATACTTCTTGCATATTTTTGAATGCGATTACACTTTAAAGGAATGTTGTTTTCATGCTTATTTTGTAGGTCTATCTGTTAGGAACGCAATGCAACTGAAATGGGGCGAAACGGAGCTAAAACAGCGCCGACAGCGAGATTTACCCGAGAAGATAAAAAAATGACAGAAAATTTTGCCGACAGCGCCCTCAAGCCCGCCGACAGTGCCCCGGAAGACTATGGACTGACTTTTGGTGGTTATGGGCTGAAACTCAATGTATTTGGACGCTTTTTGGAAGGGTGCTTGTGGCAACTCTTCAAATTTCGTCCCTACATTTTAAAAGAATGAATTTATGTTAGAAAAAGGGGGATTTGAGTTAGAAGAATGTTAGGAAAAGTGTGGGAGTAGAAATGTGGATTTCTACCCTTTTGGAGGNATTTTTGGAAGGTTGCTTGAGACATCTCTTGGGAAATTCATCTCTACACTATAATAGAGTGATTTTATGTCAGAAAAAGTGGTGTGTGTGAGTGGAAAAATGTAGAGAATGTTTATAAATCTTTGAATAGGAGTAGAAATGTAGATTTANTTTTTGGAAGGGTGCTTGTGGCAACTCTTCAAACTTCGTCCCTACACTTTAAAAGAACGAATTTAGGTTAGAGAGAGGAGGATCTTTGTAAGAGGAATGTTAGGAAAAGTATGGAGAAAGTTTAGGGTTTTTAGAATAAANTGAAATGATTCTTGTGGCAACTCTTCAAACTTCATCCCTACACTTTAAAAGAATGAATTTAGGTTAGAAAGAAGGTTCTTTGTGAGAGGAATGTTAGGAAAAGTGTGGAGAATGTTTAGGGGATTTTTTAGAATAGGAGTAGAAAAGTATNGGAATGGTGCTTGTGGCAACTCTTCATACTTCATCCCTACACTTTAGAAGAATGAATTTAGGTTAGAAAAAGAGATATATGTGAGAGAGGAATGTTAGGAAAAGTGTGGAGAAAGTTTAGGGTTTCAAGAATAGGAGTAGAAATGTAAATTTCTACCCTTTTGGAGAGATTGGAAGGAGATTTTGAGAGAATTTGTAAGGAGATGTTCTAGCATTGCATGGATCGGCGGGAGACTTTATGGTAGAGATTTTCGTGAGAGGAATGTTAGGAAAGGTGTGGAGAAAGTTTAGGGTTTTTAGAATAGGAGTAGAAATTTAGATTTCTACCCTTTTGGAGAGATTGGAGAGGAGATTTTGAGAGAATTTGTAAGAAGATGTTCTAGTATTGCATGGATCGGCAGGAGACTTTGTGAGAGAGATATTCGTCTTTCTTTCNGTAGAAATGTAGATTTCTACCTTTTTGGAGAGATTGAAGAGGAGATTTTGAGAGAATTTGTAAGGAGATGTTGTAGAAATGCATGGATCAGCGAGAGACTGTGGGAGAGATATTCATGTTTCTTTCAAAGGGAAAAAGCTAAGTATTGTGTTCTTCATTATCTTTTGATTTTTGTAAACACTTATCTAGTGGATTTGCTTTAGTTAAATGAAGTTTCTATTGTGTTTTCTTCGTACTTTTTGATGAGCTTTTCTTACTCTTCTCTTCTTGTTTGGAAATAATGGTATGAGAAGATTATGCCGTTGTTTTCATTTTTAATTTTCTTTTGTAATAAGTAGAATACATGTTTAGGATTTTGTGATGCATGTTAGAAGCAGATTTAATTATCAATGTGATGGGTTTTACTTGCACTTTATTTACATTACAATAAAGGTCTGTTGTAGTGTTAAAATTTGTTGTAATTGCATTAAGACCCAAGTGAACTGTGTAATTCTCAACAATTAGAATCACATTCAGTTCCATGAATTGTTAAGTTCATGGGAGTTGAATGCAAATAAATAAGGAAATATACTTTGATGGGCGTAGAATTGGAGATTTTAGGGTGACAGACAAAAATCCCCAATTCGGTCATATTGTTTGAGTACTGAAGCAGGATGTTAGCCCTCAGGTGAGGGGAACGTGGGAGCTCCGAAGTGAGAGCCGGTATCCTCCCAGACATGTTAGCCCTCAGGTGAGGGGAACGTGGGAGCTCCGAAGTGAGAGCCGGTATCCTCCCAGCTTTTAGCCCTCAGGCGAGGGGAACGTGGGAGCTCCGAAGTGAGAGCCGGTATCCTCCCAGCCTAATAGCCCTCAGGCGAGGGGAACATGGGAGCTCCGAAGTGAGAGCCGGTATCCTCCCAGCCTAGTCAGCCCTCAGGCAAGGGGAACGTGGGAGCTCCGAAGTGAGAGCCGGTATCCTCCCAGCCTAGCTACGAGCCCTCAGGTGAGGGGAACGTGGGAGCTCCGAAGTGAGAGCCGGTATCCTCCTAGCCTAGCCACAGATTCAATAAACAAGCATAGGATTAATCAATGTTTTTTATGTCTTGACCAAATGGTAAAGAATATGATTGCTTTTATTTGACACATACACAATAGCTCTCATTCCTTTACATTATCCAATTCATTACATAAGAATATTATTTTTTAATATCTCAAAATTCTTATTCCTTTACATTATCCAATTCATTACATAAGAATAATAGTTTTTAATATCTCAAAATTCTCAAAACCAATGCATCCAAAAAAGTGTTATCATTAGAATTAATAATTGCATTTAGTTATAGTTACTATCTTTACATTTAACACTTGCATTTAGGAGTAGTTGCTAGATAAAACATCATTTTAATCGACATTTCAAACTAAGGACTAATAGTAGTAGATTAGAATTTGCTAAGGACCTCTTACCTCGCTTCCCTATAGGATCGATAAGCGGGACTCCACTAGAGCCCTGTATTACTTGAGCGATACGTATACTTGCGTTTGAAATTGTGACTTTAATAAATCATTATAAATATATAAATTTGAGTTCATAAATTCTTACATATTAAAATTTGCATTAAGTTTTTGACGTCATTGCTGGGGTTTTAAATCTTTTAGTAGTGGTGTTAAATTCTTGTATTTTTAGGTATATAAAAAGTCGATGTCAGTGTCTATGTGCCAATCACTTGGTCTACCCTTAGCTCCATGTAAACTTTTGCTCCATTTCTTCTCCACTTTGTTCAAGTTATATTACTTGTTGTACTTGCAAGAAAAATACAAAAATTCCCCTTTTAAAGTGAAATTTCATCCATAAACGAGTGTAAAAGAGAAATGAAATTAAACATGCTTTAAGCCATATCACATAACTTATGATTTTCTACCAACTTTACTAATATATTTCTAAAAGTTAGTAGAATTAGTATAAATTTCCAAAATAGAATAATAATGAGATAAACACCAATTAGAAAGATGCTAGAATTGTAAAAATTTCAATTAATTTTAGATTTACACAACATTTATATTATCTAAAAAAGGAAGCTTAAGGCCACTTTAATACTTAAAAAAATAGAATCTAATGCAGGCAATAATATGCATTTTATTTTCAATATTATTATTAATAAGAAAATTAAAAAATCATATACTTAATCTTTCTTCTAACTTAAGTAAAGTAGTAGATC
Source organism: Phalaenopsis hybrid cultivar (assembly GCA_002079205.1). Classification (NCBI taxonomy): domain Eukaryota; kingdom Viridiplantae; phylum Streptophyta; class Magnoliopsida; order Asparagales; family Orchidaceae; genus Phalaenopsis; species Phalaenopsis hybrid cultivar. The sequence continues at coordinate 11,189 of JXCR01124569.1, read as the reverse complement.
AAAATCAATCATATAAATACCTCTAAATGGTAAATTTTATCACTTAAAGTTTAGCATAAACAAAAAAAAATTTCCTACTCTAACCAACAAGCTAGCCATGAAGCTTATCAATTAGATTATAATAATCACACACCAATAATTTAAGAGATTTAATAGTCACCTCAAGATATTCCCATCCCAAAGTATTAATATTAAAACCAAGAGTATTAGCAATATTATGTTGAATCAAATGATCAACTGACTTGAAAAAAAATAATCGTAGATTTGTCAACTTTAATATAAAAATTAGTGTTAATTCTAATTTTTTTCAAAATATTAGAAAAAAGAAGATAGAATTAGAATTGGTCTTACATGAAATGACAATATCATCAACATAAATCAGATAAGTAATTTAAAAATCATTGAGATTCCTATTAAAATTTTAATCAATTAAAACTGANTGGGAGAGAGGGAGTGAGGGAAGGTAGGGAAGAGAAAAAGTTAGAGAGTGATGGTGGGAGAGGAGAGAGTGAAATAGAAGAGTGTGTGAGATAAAGTAAAAGGGAGAAGGATAAACATTCAGAGGGGTGAGAGAGAAAGTGAGAGAGAAAGGGAGTGAGAGAAGGTGGGTTTATGAGAGAATTTATTTGAGAGAGAGAAGGTAAGAGAAGAGAGGAGTGAGAGAGTTAGAGTAGGTGAGGGGGTTAAAGTTTGTGAGTGATAGAGAGAGAGAGCAAGAGATAAGGATCTGAGAAAAGGTGGGGGGGAAGGATGGAGAGTTAAAAAGAGAGAATAAACCCTAAAGAAAAGGGGAGCTATAAAATTAGGAATGGAGTAAGGGAGGGGGGAGGAGAGTGTCAGAGAGTGGACAAAAAGAGTGAGAGAGAAAGTGAGCTATAGATAGAAGAGTGAGAGAGAGAAAAGGCAAAAAGAAAAGTTAGAGAGAGAGAGAAGAGAGCGAAAGATAAGAAAAAAATTTTTGAGTTAAAGATAGTGAGGTAGAGAGAAAGTGAGAGAGGAAAGAGTGGAGAGGGAGTACAGAGAATAAAGGAAAAGTGCAAGATATAAAGGACGAGAGTAGAGAGTAAGAAAGTGAGTGTGAGATAATGCAAGAAGAAGGAAGAGATATAGGCGAGTGAGTGGGAAAGAGAGAAGAGAGTGAAAAATGAATAAACAAAATAAAGAGAGATGCTAGTATCAAGGGAGAGAGAAGGTGAGAGAGAGAGAGACAAAGAGAGATAGCTCCCCTTGGAGGGGAAAGACAGAGAAAGAGAGAGGAAGTGGAGAGAGTGTGAGAGAGAATGAGAGCAAGGCGGGGGGAGAATGTGAGAAGAAAAGAGAAAGAGAGATTAAGAGAGAGGGGGGTGCGAAATAAGTTGCGGGAGGGAGATTGAGAGAAAAAGAGAGCATAAGAAAAAAAAAGAAGGGTGAGTGGTCTAAGAGAGACCTTGAGAGAGCAATAGTTGGAGGGACAAAGCGAGAGGTGAGAAAGCAAGAAGAGAGAAAGAGTGACTGAGGATGAGAGAAGGAAAGCAAGATAGAAAAGTGGGAGTAAGAGAGGGGGAAGGAAAGAGAGAGTGAGAGAGAGATTGAGAGAGAGAGAGAGACGGGAAAAAGTGTAAGGAAAAATTAGGGATATAAGGCAGAGTGAGAGATGGAATCTAAAGAAAAAGTGAGTACATAGAGAACAACAACAAAGCTCAATCTTCCACTCTCTCTATCTAACTACTTCTCATTATCTCCTCTCTCTTTTCTCATTTTGTGACTACCACCGACCCTCACTCACTTACTACTTGTCCCTCTCCCCCTCACTTCTCACTCTCTCTTCTCTCTCTCAGTCCCTCGCTCTCTCTTGTTCTCTCCGTTCATTCAGTTTCCCTTGCTAATTACCTCTCTCACTCTCATTCTTATACTCTCTCCCTCTATCCATTTCTCTCTCTCGGTTCCACACTCATTGTCACTTTTTACCTCGCTTCTCTCACACTCTCTCTCTCCCTCTCGCTCTCATTAGGTCTCTCTCCCACTCCCTATCCATCCTTCCCTCTCTCTCCCTCCCTCCCACATTTCTTCTCCCTATCTAATCTCAAGCTCTATCTTTTCTTCGCTCTCCCTGCTCTCTCTCTATCCCCACATCTCTCTCACCCTCCCTCCCTCTCTCTCATACCCTCTACCTTTTCTCTCTACACTTCCTTCTTTCATATCCTCTCTCTTCTCTCTCACTCTATCTATTTATATCTCTCTTTTTCTACTTTTCATCCCTCTTCCCACTGCCTCTCTGTCTCCCTCTCCCTCTCACTCTCACACATGCTCTATCTTCCACACTTGTGTCTCTTCCTATTCTCTCACTCT
>JXCR01124568.1:9486-24373 GCA_002079205.1 Phalaenopsis hybrid cultivar | reverse complement strand
TGATTTAGATGATTCATTTTATAATTTTTTCGACAAAATTTTGATGTTGGTTGTCAGCCATCTAATGCAATCTCTCATTTTTTTTTTGCATCTAAGGCTTAAGATCTAGCAATGACAGTGTTATGTATGTAAATCTATAAAAAAAAAAATCTTAAGCACCGTGAAAGAGAGAACATGAAATAAAGATATTGTAGAAAAAACTTGTTGAGCAACTTTAAAGGAAATTAAATGAGGATGGCTAGAAAGCAGCGAGAAAGAAAAAAAAAGTTAGCATGCATCAAACACAAAAGAAGGATAAGAAAATGAATCAACCCGTCAAATGCACAATGTTGACGTGTAGTCGGCCGTATTACGGATGACTGTGCATAATTATAATGAATACCAGAAATTTAATTTTATTAACAAAGTGTTTTGTTTTAACATTTATCTGTCTGATTTGTTGAGGAAAAGGTAAAAATGTTACACAAAAGCACTATACTCTTGTTGATCTACTACAAACCAAGCAAACCCTAGCTATTTATAAATCATTAAGGCCCTATTTTGGAGTGGTTGTTTAACTACGGTGTGTTTTGAAACTGGCGCAACTGACGTTTGGAAAGTGCGGCACGACAGCGTTTTTTATGTTGCGCCCATAACACAGGCAGTTGGTATGCCATCACAGTTTGCGTTTGCTTCACTATTTTTCCCCTTCTTGCCCTCCGAGTCTCTAACCTAGCTCCTTCGCATCTTTTCCAAACTCCTTCGTATCTCTGCCTCTCTCCCTTCTCGGTCTCTCTCGCGCGCGCTACCTCTCTTTAGTCTCTGCCCTTAAGCNTAACCTAGCTCCTTCGCATCTTTTCCAAACTCCTTCGTATCTCTGCCTCTCTCCCTTCTCGGTCTCTCTCGCACGCGCTACCTCTCTTTAGTCTCTGCCCTTAAGCTGCTGCTTCTCTCCTATCTGTGCAGTAGGAAGTGATCTCCCCTCTCCTATTTTTGTCTTTGAAATTTGAGGTTGGTTTGAAATGTGTCTTTCTCTGTGGAAATTGTAGCTTTGCTCTATCGTGAAAATTGATATTCGAGTAGCACGAAAATGGGATTTTGGATTTTTGTATTCTCTTTTATTTTTTGTGCGGTTTGGGATCTTTGTTTTACTCATTTATAATTTTCACTTTCATTTTTCTTTATATTTATGTACCTAACATCAGAAGCATTTGCGAGTTTGCTCTGTTCAATTGTGTGATTCTTATTCGATGTGAATATTGGTTGGGATTTTAGCAAATATTTTGATATTTGAGGGAAACTCGACCCGAAGAGACTTGGATAGGATTTTATGATGAATTATGTCTTGAGCTAAAAGTGTATTTTTTAATAGTAATTTATTCGGGTGTTGTGTATGTTTTGAATATGTAATGGTGGTTTTATGGTGAATCCTTTCTTTGTAGTGAGAATTTGAAAAAAAAAATGCCAGAGAATTTTAAAAAGAATTGTAGTGAGAATTTGATATTTGAATATGGTTATTATTTTATTATGGTTGTGTTGTTGGTGGTGCTTTTTTGGTGACATGGTGGTGGTCGTAGTGTTTGTGGTGTTTTTTTGGTGACATGGTGGTGGTGTTGGTGGCTTGTTTGGTGGTGCTGATTGTTGTGGCTTTTTGGGGTGGCATGGTGGTTGCGGTGGTGAGTTGTTGGTGGTGGTTTTTTGGTGACATGGTGGTGGTGGTGTTGGTGGGTTGGTGGTGGTAGTGTTGGTGGTGGTTTTTTTGTGACTTGATCGTGGTTTGTGGTGGTTTTTTTGGTGACATGATGCCGGTGGTGTTTATGGCTTGTTGATAGTGGTGGTGGTGTTGGTGATGATTTTTTCATGACATGGTGGTGTTGGTGGTGATTTTAGTAATGGTGGTGGTNTGGTGTTGGTGATGATTTTTTCATGACATGGTGGTGTTGGTGGTGATTTTAGTAATGGTGGTGGTTTTATGGTGATTTTAGTATTTTAAATGACTTTAAGTTTTTTTTTGGGCAAATATTTATGTTGCTCGGTTCTTTTCATACTAGTATCGATATGGTTAAGACAAAAGAAATCAGTTCTTCTGTCATGTGTGATAAAGATGTCAAAATAATATTCTGTTGTCTCTACCTTAAAGAGGTGGAATTGAGAAATAGGTCAACAACCTGTCTTAATAAGGATGTGTGACAAAATATTATAAATAGTTCAAGAAAAACACAAGAAGGGAATATGATATGATGCAATTGAAAAACAAGTGAGATCAATTAAAAAATGACTGAAAATTTGGAAATCGTTGAAGGATCCACGTGTTTGGGTTGGGATTCGATAAAATGAATAATTGACGCTTCGGATGTCTGGTGGGCCGAGAGACTAGAGGTGAGAATTTATGAAATGTCTGGTCTTTTTATCATACCATTATAAAGAGGGTTTCTTAAACCTTTTTCTGATATCAAATATCACATTTCTAATGTTGAAAAAGCTAGCAACGTTGCTTGGGATAGAAAAGAGATGTTTAACAAGAGGCACTCATCCTTATGTGGTGTTATCAGAAGAATATTTGAAAATTGCAAAAAATGGGTTATTATGTGAGATATGCCCACATTCATTTAGCAAACAAGTTCAGATTGTGGTCGCTACAGTGACTCTCCACAATTACATTCGACAACATACTTTATGCAGTGACATTGACTTCAATAGATCGAATGAAGACATTCTCATATTTCTGCTGAAGCATATGAATATCGCTTAAAGCAATCAATATCACGGGCTAAAAGTGATTTCTCAGAAACTTGTACTCAGGATGGGAAGGGTGCAGGAGAGATGATGAAGTTGTGAGAGCGAATTACAGATGTCATAGTTAGCGGGTGAAATGATATTTGTTTTTTATTAATTTATGTGAAATGTGCTGTTACAATGCTTAATGTTTATTGTATTAACGGTCTACGCAACAACGTACATGTTGAATCTATTTGCTGCAACTTTTATTTTCTGTTCTTTTGCATATATTTTTTCCTATATGGATGGTCTCTGAGGCAACCGTGGGTACAATATTTCATGTATTTATTTATTTTTTGTTTTATTTTTGGTCTAGAGGTTTTTTATGAGATATTCGACTTTATAGGTTCTTCTGGATGATTTATATGTTGCTATGGATTCTTCACACGTATGAAATTGCTATCAAGGCAACCAAGTACCTTTCCTTTTTCAGACATGTGTCTTTTGGGGCTCTTCTAGATGACATTTGTGGTGATAATTGTGATGCATATGAGCTCGGTCTAAGAACCCCTTTTTTATTAAAATCCACTGTCTTTTGTAATGATAGATTACTCGGTTTATATTTTTTGCTCTGAGACCTTACATATTTCTAAAACATTAATTGGGTATTATTATTATTATTATTTACTATTGTTGTATCTAAGGGTCTAAGCTTTGTAGTTTTAAACATTCATAAAAGATGTGCTCGAGTATTTTCGCCGTCTCCAGAGCATTGTACTGTTATTGTGAACTTTAGTGTTCTGCTTATTNTCTCAAGTGAAAAAGGGTGGCTTCTTAATGAAGAAACGTTGGATGATGGGAATAAGCCATCCGAAGGATAAGTTAGTAGAGTAGCTGATTTCAGCCTAGAATTCTTTTGTGCCGGAGGAAGAGCAAAGACAGAAACATGTGACTACAGTGGCATTGCCTGGGGAATTAGGCATAGTTATTAAGGGTGCCCATGATTTTTCCCCGGTTGATGCCTCTACATGAATCTCGAGAAGATCCAATGGATCACATGAAAAAAAATGATGTACAAACTTTCATCATTATATCAGTCGGCCTTTATAGCTGACCAAATGAAAGATTGCCAGACCCGAGGAACACCATATGCCTACATCGACACCTATGCAACCAACACCTAACATTTGAAAGATCAACAACTGCTAAACAAAATTTATTTTATGCGGCTCATCGACCGAAGAGAGGCTGCCTATCAGATCATGGTAACATACACTCTGTCTGATGGAATATCCTTGACCGAAGACAAGGATCCTTCACAACACATTTCTTAACAAAAGGTGATTGTAATTCATTCGGTCAATCAATCAACACATGGCCAACCGAATGAACACAAAATGATCAGATTAGACGTTACAAACACCAAAGGATGCCAAGTGCGGTTACAAATATGAAAAGGCTCTAACAGTGGTTACAAAGGCAAAAAATTTTCTACGTTAGTTACAATTATGTAAAGGTATAATGATTCATAAATGACTGTAACATTCCCATTAAAAGGATATAATTATGAATTTTTTTTACCCTTCCTATGACATAAATAATAATGTCATTTTTATTAGAAAGGTCTATTGCACAATTCCCCGAAAATTGGGCATTACTGGTTTCCCATTCTCTTTCTGCTACTCTAATTTCTTTCATTCGACTAATGATCTATTTCTTTGGTGTGATCCATAAGAAAATTTGGGATCCAACATTCTATAAGGTGCTGTGAGACTGGAGGAATGCCTTCAAGTAGATGAGAAGCACATTAGGATGAAGGAACACATCAAGGAGAAACCTCCAAGGTGGAGCCCTTTTTGGGAATTTGTGCGACAATAAACTCAAGAACTCCACAGCTGAAGATAAGTCAAATTGTGGAATTGACCTAAGTGGTGCATGCAGGGAGGGCACAACCTCTCCCATAACCCAATCCACTAGTACCCAAACCTCAAACTCAATAGATGGTCCATGTCGCCGAACTAGTAGAGGAGTCCTAGCACCAAGACAGTGCTAGGTCCGTACCAAAGGGGAGACCGCAACTAAAAGTGATGGAAGTGTGCCACCAGATAAAGAATGCCTTCACCCGACATATTGTTGGAGCTAAGCCACCAGAGAAGTTTAAGGTTCCCTCCTTGGTACTGTACAAGGGTCAGAGTGACCCTGCTGACCATATTGTGTCCTTTGAGTTGGTAATCTGCCTTCTCAAGATCTCTGATGCATCAAAATGTCAGTTGTTCTATACTACTCCAAGATATTATGCTCTCAAGTTGTTCAATGAACTCTCTATAGGAATTATTAATTCTTTCAAAGATTTTAGGAAGTTTTTGTTGCTGCAGTTTCTTAACAGCAAAAAAAAAAATAAAAAATTCAGTTTCCTTATGGTATGTGAAATAGAGATCGAATGAGAGCTTGCAGACATTTGTTATAAGGTTCCATAAGGAGATGCTCGAGGTGTGGAACATGGAGAGAGTAGTTGGTGAAGCAATCTTAGCACAAGGACTGAGATTTCACAATTTAAGTATTAATTGGATTTGCAAAAACCCAAAACATTGGTTGAAATCTTAGAGTTAGCTAGTGATCACATTGTGACGAAGGAATATATGAAGTAACCGATTTAAAAAGTTGTGAATGTATTTACATATCTAACATATTATTTCTTACATGCATATAACCTCACGCAAGAAACAAGTTTATTTCACTTATAAAAGTTAAAATTGCAGTATTTTTTTTGTGATATGAAAGATTTGGGTGTTATAAATGTAAAAAATTAAATTCTAGATTTTATTTATATAAGGATTTAATCAATATATATATATTTATTTATGCTAATTGAAGAATATTTCATTCTAAAATAATATTAAAATGATTTGGCGTAAATGTGTAGAATGTAATATTATAATATTTCATTCTAAAATAATAATAAAAAAATGAATTTCTGTTAAATTATATTTATTTTTAATGCTTATAAAAATGTTTAAATTTATTATATTTATGCTAATTGAAGAAGAAATTTGTATGGTATCATATTTTGTTTGTTTGAAATCTAAAAATTGGTCTTTGTAAACAATCATAAATTAATTTTTCAAAAATATATATTAAATCCGAGAATAAAAACAATAACAGTTTTTTTTAACAAATATATTTAAAATAAAAAAAAAGTTTAAATTATGAACGTAATGTTTTTTGAAAAATTAAATTCTTTTTTCCTGGATTTGTTGTAGGCATTATAAACTTTTTTATTATATTTATTTAATTTTTTTTAATTGAACGTGTAATATTGTATTCATTACTATGCACTTTGTTGAACTCCAATATTTCCGAGTTACCAAAGGATTAGAGCGTGAAAGAGAGGAAAAGAGCAGAGAGAGNAGTATTTTTTTTGTGATATGAAAGATTTGGGTGTTATAAATGTAAAAAATTAAATTCTAGATTTTATTTATAGAAGGATTTAATCAATATATATACAAGGCATGTATGCCATTAAAATGATTTGGCGTCAATGTGTAGAATGTAATATTATAATATTTCATTCTAAAATAATAATAAAAAAATGAATTTCTGTTAAATTATATTTATTTTTAATGCTTATTAAAATGTTTAAATTTATTATATTTATGCTGATTGAAGAAGAAATTTGTATGGTATCAAGTTTTGTTTGTTTGAAATCTAAAAATTGGTCTTTGTAAACAATCATAAATTAATTTTTAAAAAATATATATTAAATCCGAGAATAAAAACAACGTTAAATAGCTATAGTTTTTTTTTTAACAAATATATTTAAAATAAAAAAAAAGTTTAAATTATGAACGTAATATTTTTTAAAAAATTAAATTCTTTTTTCCTGGATTTGTTGTAGGGATTATAAACTTTTTTATTATATTTATTTAATTTTTTTTAGATGAACGTGTAATACTGTATTCATTAGTATGCACTTTGTTGAACTCCAATATTTCCGAGTCACCAAAGGATTAGAGCGTGAAAGAGAGGAAAAGAGCAGAGAGAGTATAGTAATGAAAAATAAAATCACGTAATCATTATTCATGAAATGAGCCTCTATTTGTAGGAATGAATGTTGTAAGATTATATTTAGTACCTTTAGTAAAGTAGATACGGTAGGGGGGTATTTTAAACAATACATAGATATATGGTCGAGAGCCTGAAATTGCGTTTGAGTGGTTATGCGTCGGGAGTTTATAATGGTGTCCATTCGGATCATGGCCTAGAAGCCTATGGCTGAAGGGTTGATCGGGGGGTGCCGACCGCCATCCAANATGCGTCGGGAGTTTATAATGGTGTCCATTCGGATCATGGCCTAGAAGCCTATGGCTGAAGGGTTGATCGGGAGGTGCCGACCGCAGATTCAGGCGATTATTATCATTCGCTTGGCCTGGTTGAGGAATTCCGACAAGGTTAGTACCAGTGGCCATTTGAGAGGATGTCGAATTGCGTTCGCCACGGGGTTATTTTTCTCTTGACCAATTGGAACAAGGCAGTTAAAAGCAGGCCCTTAAATTGCCCTTGGTGGTTCCTGGACCACCATGTCATCTTCTCTGTTGGTTGTTTGATTTCTTCAAGATTTATGTTGACATATATTTGATGTATATATTTAAGTCCTATATTTTCTTACTACTTGATATTGATAACCATGCCACGAACAATAGAATCTTAATTTTTAAAAAAATTATTAGTATTCATGATTATTGAATGTACAATAATTGAATACTCGTAGAATTTTGTATGAAGAACCATTTAAATAAGGAAGGGTTGAAGAACGAATAGAATTTTATGTTAGTTTTCTTTGGCTGAGTTGTCTTCTCTTCACTGTTGTTAGCGATCATTGAGAGTGGTCATCCCAACAAGTTAGTCATGTTTGACAAAGATTACAAAAAAAATGGTCTTTCCATGTAATGAAACAGAGGGTGAAGGCTTTTTCTAAGAGTTAACAACCCGAGAAACTTCTATGGTCAAAACAAAGCTCTGAGAGCTAAGAGATGAAATAGGGTCATCAAATTTACTTTTAGAACACCCTACAGAGAGGTCTCAAGTGAAAAAGGGTGGCTTCTTAATGAAGAAACGTTGGATGATGGGAATAAGCCATCCGAAGGATAAGTTAGTAGAGTAGCTGATTTCAGCCTAGAATTCTTTTGTGCCGGAGGAAGAGCAAAGACAGAAACATGTGACTACAGTGGCATTGCCTGGGGAATTAGGCATAGTTATTAAGGGTGCCCATGATTTTTCCCCGGTTGATGCCTCTACATGAATCTCGAGAAGATCCAATGGATCACATGAAAAAAAATGATGTACAAACTTTCATCATTATATCAGTCGGCCTTTATAGCTGACCAAATGAAAGATTGCCAGACCCGAGGAACACCATATGCCTACATCGACACCTATGCAACCAACACCTAACATTTGAAAGATCAACAACTGCTAAACAAAATTTATTTTATGCGGCTCATCGACCGAAGAGAGGCTGCCTATCAGATCATGGTAACATACACTCTGTCTGATGGAATATCCTTGACCGAAGACAAGGATCCTTCACAACACATTTCTTAACAAAAGGTGATTGTAATTCATTCGGTCAATCAATCAACACATGGCCAACCGAATGAACACAAAATGATCAGATTAGACGTTACAAACACCAAAGGATGCCAAGTGCGGTTACAAATATGAAAAGGCTCTAACAGTGGTTACAAAGGCAAAAAATTTTCTACGTTAGTTACAATTATGTAAAGGTATAATGATTCATAAATGACTGTAACATTCCCATTAAAAGGATATAATTATGAATTTTTTTTACCCTTCCTATGACATAAATAATAATGTCATTTTTATTAGAAAGGTCTATTGCACAATTCCCCGAAAATTGGGCATTACTGGTTTCCCATTCTCTTTCTGCTACTCTAATTTCTTTCATTCGACTAATGATCTATTTCTTTGGTGTGATCCATAAGAAAATTTGGGATCCAACATTCTATAAGGTGCTGTGAGACTGGAGGAATGCCTTCAAGTAGATGAGAAGCACATTAGGATGAAGGAACACATCAAGGAGAAACCTCCAAGGTGGAGCCCTTTTTGGGAATTTGTGCGACAATAAACTCAAGAACTCCACAGCTGAAGATAAGTCAAATTGTGGAATTGACCTAAGTGGTGCATGCAGGGAGGGCACAACCTCTCCCATAACCCAATCCACTAGTACCCAAACCTCAAACTCAATAGATGGTCCATGTCGCCGAACTAGTAGAGGAGTCCTAGCACCAAGACAGTGCTAGGTCCGTACCAAAGGGGAGACCGCAACTAAAAGTGATGGAAGTGTGCCACCAGATAAAGAATGCCTTCACCCGACATATTGTTGGAGCTAAGCCACCAGAGAAGTTTAAGGTTCCCTCCTTGGTACTGTACAAGGGTCAGAGTGACCCTGCTGACCATATTGTGTCCTTTGAGTTGGTAATCTGCCTTCTCAAGATCTCTGATGCATCAAAATCTCAGTTGTTCTATACTACTCCAAGATATTATGCTCTCAAGTTGTTTAATGAACTCTCTATAGGAATTATTAATTCTTTCAAAGATTTTAGGAAGTTTTTGTTGCTGCAGTTTGTTAACAGCAAAAAAAAAAATAAAAAATTCAGTTTCCTTATGGTATGTGAAATAGAGATCGAATGAGAGCTTGCAGACATTTGTTATAAGGTTCCATAAGGAGATGCTCGAGGTGTGGAACATGGAGAGAGTAGTTGGTGAAGCAATCTGAGCACAAGGACTGAGATTTCACAATTTAAGTATTAATTGGATTTGCAAAAACCCAAAACATTGGTTGAAATCTTAGAGTTAGCTAGTGATCACATTGTGACAAAGGAATATATGAAGTAACCGATTTAAAAAGTTGTGAAATTAGACCTAGAATTCGGAAAGAAGAGCTCAAGTGATGATGAATGGAGGAAGAAGAATGGACCTCATCCAAAACTTGAGAGAGGTAATTCATCCCGAGTGGACATGGAAGTCGATCGAGATGGATGCATACACACTAAATCAAATGACTTATCTATAGAATACTGGGATCATCCATGTCTATGTTACTGAGATTCTTGATGGCGGAAGTCGTAGACTCCATAGAAGACAAAGAATACATCCAAAAGGCAACTCTAATAAATTCTGGAGCTTCCCTCCTGAATCTCAACAAATACTGTAAGTTTCACTGATACCATGAGAGTTATACAAAAAAGTACAAGCACCTTTGTAGCGTAGTAAAAGAGCTAATACTAGCCAGGAAGCTCAAGGAGTTTGTAGCCTTGGAGTCCCACATTCAGAGGAAGGGGAAAGCTTCTTTAGATGAAGAATCAGGCAGACTTTCCCAAGACAATGCTATCTAAATAGTGGGGAAAGTACTAGCAATATTAGGAGGCAATTCATTCCTGAGGCTCAACTAAAAAAGTAGTCAATTAGGGAACTACTATGCTGTAACTTCCATCCCTAAAAGGAAGCCTCATTCCTCGATCATTTTCACTCATGCATATCTTTCTTGAGCCAGGAATCTCTACAATGATGCCATTATTGTTACAAAATTACTCAGTAACTACCAGGTAGGAAGTATCCTGGCTGATATTGGTAGCTCAAGAAACATTTTGTTTAAGGCTGCATTTGACAAGATAAATTTGACGACCGAATTGTGACAATTGGTACAATGGGAATCTTTGTCAACTGGGAAGAAGGTGATAATAGAATCACTAATGTGGAGAATTTTTTAGTGGTCGACTTGCTACCAACTTACAATGCAATATTCGTTCACCTCTTCCTTAGTGATTTCCAAGTTGTGGTGTCTACATATCACATAATGGTGAAATTTTCTGTGAAGGGGTGATTGTGACTATATGTGGAGATCTGGAGCGGTCCTAAACTTGTTAAATTTTAGGTATGAAGCGTAGAGCAAGAGACTCTTGACATACATCACTAACGGGGTAGAGGCCTTGAAACTATTGAGGTTATAATCAAATTCCTTGTAGACCTCAAGGATCCTGATAAATTTTTTCTAATCAGTAAAAAATTTGACACAAGTCACAAGGAAATGTTGATAAATACTCTCGAGAACACTAAAATGTTTTTTTCCTAGACGACGGTTGAAATGTCAGGCACCCCCATTGATGTGGCTTTTCACAGTCTCAACAACAGTTTTTCCATCTGACATGTTGAGCAGGTGCTCCAATCAATAACAACAAGTTTTGACAGACTAATTTGTGAGGAAGTAAGAAAACTCTTGAAGGCAAGATACATTCGAGAGGTTCAGTACCCCTCCTGGTTTTGTTATAGAAGTCCAACGACAAGTGGATAATTGTCGTGAACTTCACAAATCTGAACATTGCATGCCCAAGTATGACAATCCACTGCCTAGGATCGGTGCTCTGATGAACTTTGTGATAGGCTCCTCGATCATGAGTTTCCTAGATGCTTTCTATAGCTATCACCAGATCAAAAAGCATCGAACCAATGCAGAGAAGGCAATTTTTATTGCGAGTGAAATTTATATTAGTTTACTGTAATGTCATTTGAGCTAAAAAACACTAGCACTACTTATCAGCATCTAATGAATGTAATTCTTTCTATGCAAATAAGAATAAACATTGAAATACATGTAGATGATGTGCTAATAAAAAGTAGGTTGGCCTAGCAATACTTGTGTGATTTAAAAAAAAAACTTTATAAACACTTAGAAAGTTTACTGTGAAATTGAACTCATTGAGATACACATTTGGAGCTTTCCCTGAGAAATTCTTGGGGCGCCTCTTGACAATTGAACACATTAGAGCTAATTCTGAAATGGTGAAGGCACTTCTTGATATGTTTTTNGAATTTTGTATGAAGAACCATTTAAATAAGGAAGGGTTGAAGAACGAATAGAATTTTATGTTAGTTTTCTTTGGCTGAGTTGTCTTCTCTTCACTGTTGTTAGCGATCATTGAGAGTGGTCATCCCAACAAGTTAGTCATGTTTGACAAAGATTACAAAAAAAATGGTCTTTCCATGTAATGAAACAGAGGGTGAAGGCTTTTTCTAAGAGTTAACAACCCGAGAAACTTCTATGGTCAAAACAAAGCTCTGAGAGCTAAGAGATGAAATAGGGTCATCAGATTTACTTTTAGAACAACCTACAGAGAGGTCTCAAGTGAAATAGGGTGGCTTCTTAATGAAGAAACGTTGGATGATGGGAATAAGCCATCCGAAGGATAAGTTAGTAGAGTAGCTGATTTCAGCCTAGAATTCTTTTGTGCCGGAGGAAGAGCAAAGACAGAAACATGTGACTACAGTGGCATTGCCTGGGGAATTAGGCATAGTTATTAAGGGTGCCCATGATTTTTCCCCAGTTGATGCCTCTACATGAATCTCGAGAAGATCCAATGGATCACACGAAAAAAATGATGTACAAACTTTCATCATTATATCAGTCGGCCTTTATAGCTGACCAAATGAAAGATTGCCAGACCCGAGGAACACCATATGCCTACATCGACACCTATGCAACCAACACCTAACATTTGAAAGATCAACAACTGCTAAACAAAATTTATTTTATGCGGCTCATCGACCGAAGAGAGGCTGCCGATCAGATCATGGTAACATACACTCTGTTTGATGGAATATCTTTGACCGAAGACAAGGATCCTTCACGACACATTTCTTAGNCTCATTAGTTGATGAGGGTGAAAGACTGATACAAGCTCATCTGGTCTTTCATTCATGGAGTTTCTTTGGAGTTATCTCTAGCTGATGGAATTGGAATTGGAATTTTGCTTTGGAAGCTACATAATAATGGAAGTTAGCATGCATGCCATGGATTCTTCAACTAGAAAGGTAAGAGCTGCTGCTGGCAATTATTTTGTGAGTCTGCATTAGAAATAATTTATTTCTATTAATCCATTATTTTGATGTATGGAGATAAATGTGATGTATAAAGTTGAGAGATATTCTCTAGTTTGTTTATTTTATTTTTAAGATGAAGTATTTTTTGTTCGTTTCATTATCTATAGATGATTCTGCTCTGCTTGCATGTAGCATTTTTTGCGTCATTATTTCTGAGTTGTCAGAGATAATGATGGTGATGATTATTATTATTTTTTTGTTATATATCCTTATNAGTTAAAACTCTGTCACTAGAGCTACAACTACTAAATTACATTCCATGTATTCAATTTTAGTTCTACTCAAACGAAGGCCTTTATGCAACAACATAGTTATGTGAGACAATTTTACAGGTATCGAAGGAATAAATCATAGAACTGTGACTTCTTCAGCTGTGTGGATCGATTTGATGATTCCAACGTTGATAGTCATCAGGCATGGAGATTTTTGTTGGAGGGATTAGATCGTGACATTCATNAGTTAAAACTCTGTCACTAGAGCTACAACTACTAAATTACATTCCATGTATTCAATTTTAGTTCTACTCAAATGAAGGCCTTTATGCAACAACATAGTTATGTGAGACAATTTTACAGGTATCGAAGTAATAAATCATAGAACTGTGACTTCTTCAGCTGTGTGGATCGATTTGATGATTCCAACGTTGATAGTCATCAGGCGTGGAGATTTTTGTTGGAGGGATTAGATCGTGACATTCACCAACTGCACTTTAAAAATAATATTATGATGATATCAGTTGCAATTTTAATAGTTTTATTTTAAATTTTGATTGTTGTGTTACTCATTGTTGGTGAGTTGTCAGTTTTTATTTTATAATATTTAAACTAGATATCTGCTGTCATGTATGAAATTGGCAAGCATGACTAATTCTTTTATAAACAACACTATACAACAGGGTAATAAATGTCATTTATTCATAAACAGCTACAACACTACTACTGCAAAAATGCACTAAACAAATAGACATAACTTTCCCACAGCAACTTTCTGGTACAACTGCTGCGCAATAGCTTTTTAATGAGCTGCAGCTGCCCCAAACAAACTCTAAGACTCACAATCAGTGGCGAAGCAAGAAAATTTTCAAAATAGAAGCCCAAAATAACTTTTTCAAAAATTACCTCAACTTTTTTTACTGGTCTTGCGACCAACATCAATGGTTTTAAAAATTTATTTGTGAGATAATTTTTATCTAAAAAAATGAAATATACAATAAATAAAAAAGAAATTCTAATCACTTGTGCTGTCTTGCCTCATGCAAAGTTAAAACATAAAATTCTCCTTTTAGTGTTAATACTTATTAACTTATTAACTTATTAACTTATAAATTGAAGCTACTTGTGAACCACAGAAGCTCAATGAGTCGTTAACTTTTGTCCAATACAGTCTTCAGGAGAATAGCCATGCCTTTATTTCACAATAAACAGCGCATGCCAAAACATTTTCTTTTCTTTAAATACTGCCAGTGGCTAACTTCTGATTTCTTGTTCTTCAGCAAGGCCCGGAGTTCAGGCCACAGATGTCTGAAGTCGTCCATGACCTGGCCCGAATGGTAGATGATATAACACGATCAAATAAGGATTTGCGAGGAGATTCTTCAAGTAGAGTTTCCGAATAAAGACGAAATGGAGTAGAACTCATTAGTTGATGAGGGTGAAAAACTGATACAAGCTCATCTGGTCTTTCATTCATGGAGTTTCTTTGGAGTTATCTCCTGCTGATGGAATTGGAATTGGAATTTTGCTTTGGAAGCTACATAATAATGGAAGTTAGCATGCATGCCATGGATTCTTCAACTAGAAAGTTAAGAGCTGCTTGTCACCTCCCAAAAGAGCTCTTGTGGGTGATGGGCAGCCCAGGACTGCTGGCAATTATTTTGTGAGTCTGCATTAGAAATAATTTATTTCTATTAATCCATTATTTTGATGTATGGAGATAAATGTGATGTATAAAGTTGAGAGATATTCTCTAGTTTGTTTATTTTATTTTTAAGATGAAGTATTTTTTGTTTGTTTCATTATCTATAGATGATTCTGCTCTGCTTGCATGTAGCATTTTTCGCGCCATTATTTCTGAGTTGTCAGAAATAATGTGACGGAGCTGATGGTGATGATTATTATTATTATTTTTTTATATATCCTTGTCACATTTTTTTCTTCTTAAAAGTTCTTAGGAAGAACTATGAGTGTGTGTGTGTGTGTGTGTGTGTGTGTGTGTGTGTGTGTGTGTGTGTGTG
>JXCR01124565.1:8439-47816 GCA_002079205.1 Phalaenopsis hybrid cultivar | reverse complement strand
TAATTTATAGTTTGAATAGTCTTGAAGACCGGTTAGGTATGGAAAATACTATCTCTCACTCTAATGTTCCCTCCTCTTCATCCACCTAGGGGCTAACATCTCTTATCAAAACCTAAAACTATATATCAAATTGGGGGCTTTAGTTTGTCACTCTAATGTCCTTTAATTCTACACCCTTAAAAAGTTTATTTCTCTATTTATTTGCACTCAACCCACCCCATGAACTACATTCTCATCCATGAAGTCAATATGTGATTCTAAACCAATTATTGATTGAGATAATACCATCTCAGATCTTACATGTTCTCACAACAGGTATTAACACCTTAATTGGCCAAATCATGAAATAAATTAAGTGCAAGGTTTCAAATCATCACAACTTCTTCCAACATTAAAGCCTAATACTACACAAAACTTCCTTTCAATACTTAATCACTTATCATTTTAAAGAAAAAAATAAGGAAAGTAATCAGAATCCATGGAGAAAACACAACCACACATGAGTTTAAAAGTTAAAATTATGTAANACACCTTAATTGGCCAAATCATGAAATAAATTAAGTGCAAGGTTTCAAATCATCACAACTTCTTCCAACATTGAAGCCTAATACTACACAAAACTTCCTTTCAATACTTAATCACTTATCATTTTAAAGAAAAAGATAAGGAAAAGTACTCAGAATCCATGGAGAAAACACAACCACACATGAGTTTAAAAGTTAAAATTATGTACAAAAATAAGAAATATAAATTAAAACCAAGTGTAGTCACAAAGATAAACACTTATCTCAAATCCTCTCCACCAAATGTCTTAAAGTTCCATTGAATTCTCTTCCTTCACTCACAATACAAACTAAACACTTAAAATAAAATAAAAAGAAAGTGGTCGGCGGTAGTGGCGATGGGCGACTGCAGTGGCGTACTTGGATGAATGATGGTTGTAAATTTTATGGGTGGCTGGCCTTCTGTCTTGATGATCCAAGTCTTCTTTTAATAAAAAATTCAAAAGGTGCCTTGGTGTCCCTTCACATGTGTCTCCATTCAACGAATCTTCTAGAAGTTGCCTCCTCACAAGCTAATTGAATGAATTTTCATGTCCATGGGATATTTCCCACTTTTTTACCAAGGGTTGCTTCAAACACCTCTTCAAAATTTTGTCTAAATTCAATGAATCATCAAATAACTACTTCTGGCGCTTAAGTGTAGGTTACCTGGCACTTAGGCACGAAACCTCTGACGCTTAGGCGCTCCAGTTCATTTTTGCACCTTTCTTCATTTTTGCNTTTTACCAAGGGTTGCTTCAAACACCTCTTCAAAATTTTGTCTAAATTCAATGAATCATCAAATAACTACTTATGGCGCTTAAGTGTAGGTTACCTGGCACTTAGGCACGAAACCTCTGACACTTGGGCGCTCCAGTTCATTTTTGCACCTTTCTTCATTTTTGCTCAAAATTTAATCCTTTTTTCACTCCTTTTAGCATTTTTCATCCATTTGATTGTACCTGAAAGAAAATCACACAAGTATCATTCATTAAAGTGCAATATCTAAAAAATAGGTATAAAAATGTGTATAAAATACTATATATTTTAGGTGTATTAGGATTTCATTTCAGAAATGCANAAGAAAATCACACAAGTATCATTCATTAAAGTGCAATATCTAAAAAATAGGTATAAAAATGTGTATAAAATATTATATATTTTAGGTGTATTAGGATTTCATTTCAGAAATGCCATAATGGGGAAGTCATTAAGGAAATGTCATATAAACCATAGAATTGTCATTGCTTATCTTCCTCAGACAAATGGTTTGGCTGAATTATCTAATCGTGAAACTAAAATAATATTGAAAAAATCTGTAAATTCAACCAAAATTGATTGGTCAGTCAAACTTGAGTATGTTTGGTGGGCTTATAAGACTACATACAAAACTCCTATAGGAATGTCCTCATATAGGCTAATATTTGGCAAAGCTACTCACTTACCAGTTGAACTTGAGCATAAAGTATATTGGGCAATTAAAGAGTTATATTATAATTTAAAAGATGTTGTTAAGAAAAGGTTATTGCAATTAAATGAACTTAAAAAGATAAGGAATGAATCTTATGAAAGTGCTAATATTTACAAAGGAAAGATGAAGATGTGGCATGATCGGAGGATTCTGACTAAAAATTTTCAGCCAGGGCAACAACTTTTATTTTACAATGCAAGATTAAGATTATTTCCAGACAAACTTAAGTCCAGGTGGATGTGCCCATTTATTGTAATCAAAGTTTATCCTTATGGAGTTGTGGATATCAAAGATCCTAAAACTGACAAAATATTCAAAGTGAATGGTCATAGGCTGAAATCTTACTTTTTAGGAGACCAACTTAAATTCCATAATTTTTTGATGCTGGGTCAACCAGAATAAGCACTGGTTACTTTGGAATGATGACGTTAAACTAAGCGCTCTATGCGTGGTAACACATAGTTATCTATGTGTTTATTTTTATTGTTGTGTTGTTGTGTTGTTGTGTGTGATTTAGAAAATTTTGGTAGTACTTTTTATTATATATTAAGTTAGTGATTATTCTAAGACCATTACAAATGACTTAGATATGTTAGAACGAGTATTTGGATGTTAAGTTGACCTGTGCTAAATTGAGCACTGGCACTTAAGCGCCAATATCTGGTACTTAAGCACGACNGAATAAGCACTGGTTACTTTGGAATGATGACGTTAAACTAAGCGCTCTATGCGTGGTAACACATAGTTATCTGTGTGTTTATTTTTATTGTTGTGTTGTTGTGTGTGATTTAGAAAATTTTGGTAGTACTTTTTATTATATATTAAGTTAGTGATTATTCTAAGACCATTACAAATGACTTAGATATGTTAGAACGAGTATTTGGATGTTAAGTTGACCTGTGCTAAATTGAGCACTAGCACTTAAGCGCCAATATCTGGTACTTAAGCACAATAGTTAAAAAACATGTGCGAATTTTGGTTTTGAGAAGTTCTGACCGAGAGTTGGTTGGCTTGGGCGTGGGAGGCAGTTCTAAGACGTGCCTAAGAGTTATATTAAGAGTTTTAAGCCTATAAATAGAAGGTTTATGTAAGGATTTATATCACAATTCAATCCAAACCCTAAATCCTAAGTGAAATAGANCAGTTCTAAGACGTGCCTAAGAGTTATATTAAGAGTTTTAAGCCTATAAATAGAAGGTTTATGTAAGGATTTTTATCACAATTCAATCCAAACCCTAAATCCTAAGTGAAATAGAAAGATTTTGAAAAAATGTCAACTTGGGAGAGTGATTTGAAGAAGAAGGTGAAATAAATGAGAAAGAAGTTTATTAGTCAGAGTGCGCAAGAGTTACACAATAGTTTTCTCCCCGTTAGTATCAAAGGGACAACAGAGAAAATCACTAAAATTGAGGTTGACATGGCTTCAATTGAAGCAAAAGTGATGGAAGTTAACGCGCATCTGGATCATATGGGATGACAATTTAAGATGAAGTTTAGCCATTCCAGTTTTATAGAAGAAGTAGACAAGGCTATGTATCTAAAGAATAAGTGGATTGAAGAAGATTCAACCAGAGTTATTAATCATTGTTTGTTCTTTCAGATATACATTCTAAATGATGAAGGAGAGACTAATGAGAGGCTAGGATTCGTTCCACCGACTGGAGAATGGAATTAAGTTCATAGTTTAGTGTTTGTGTGTTTAGTCTTTGTTTAATGTTAAGTGTGTTTAGTATGTTATTATGTGATAATTATCTAGTGTTTGTATTAGGAATTTTCTCATCCAAAACTATTTAGATTTAGAACCTATGTATTTGAAAATGTTTGTAATCGTTCGTGAATGAATATAAGTGTTCTGTTTGTGTGAAATTTTGTATTATTGTGTGATGAATTGAATTAGTTAAGATTGGTGAATCTTGAGTAAGAGGAGAGTTAAGAGGGAAGGAAATAATATATAAAGTGTTATGAGACCATGTAGGGCTGGTTAACTTAGGCTAGGAGTGCATTTCACTTAAATCAAAAAAATAAAAAATTTTGCACTGGTGCCTAACTGCTATGACCCATGCTTAAATGCTGTCTAAACTANCATGTAGAGCTGGTTAACTTAGGCTAGGAGTGCATTTCACTTAAATCAAAAAAATAAAAAATTTTGCACTGGCGCCTAAGTGCTATGACCCATGCTTAAATGCTGTCTAAACTGAGATACAGACGCCTAAGTTCCAAACCATTCGTGCTTAAGAGCTGGTTCACAAAAATCGGTTCGTGAATGGTTTTAAGTGGAAAATCAGTCCAAAAACACCATTACTGCACCTTGCGGTCTTCAACCTCAGTATTTCTCAATTTCTATGCTAANGGTTCACAAAAATCGGTTCGTGAATGGTTTTAAGTGGAAAATCAGTCCAAAAACACCATTACTGCACCTTGCCATCGTCTTCAACCTCAGTATTTCTCAATTTCTATGCTAGGGCTCACCATATTTGAATTTTTCTTGAAGATTTGAAGAAAAAATTGCTAGATTTGATATTTTTGAGATAAGAGCTTCACTTTTATGAAAAAATGTTTTATTTTCACCATATATTTTGAGCACAGTCATGAGCTACCCGAAAATCACTATTCATGATGAAAATTTGAGAAAAATCTATGAAAAAGACATGGATTTGTTAGTTTAAGCTTTTAGGAGTTTAGTTTAGTGATTTGGAGTTGAATTTGGAATTTATTTTAATTTTATACATTTTTTAGAAATGACACCAAGAATGAAGAGGACTAAGGGGATTGCTCCATTTGATTCAACCAAGTTTGTCTGTTCGAGAGCTCAGGATTGATATAGTGATGCACTGCAACTGAGAAAATTGATTCCTGAGCGATGATTTAAAAGTCCGAGAGAAGTTGTTGAAGACTTGATTGTTCACTNTAATTTTATACATTTTTTAGAAATGACACCAAGAATGAAGAGGACTAAGGGGATTGCTCCATTTGATTCAACAAAGTTTGTCTGTTCGAGAGCTCAGGATTGATATAATGATGCACTGCAACTGAGAAAATTGATTCCTGAGCAATGATTTAAAAGTCCGGGAGAAGTTGTTGAAGACTTGATTGTTCACCGCCAGTGGGAGCGGTTCTATTGTTTTTCTGATGTCGCAGTGATTTTTGTTGTGCGGGAGTTCTATGTGAATCTCCCTAAAGCTGATGAAAAAGGAGTCTTGGTGAGGAGGAAGACAATGCCTTTTTCCTCTGAGGTAATTAATCAGTTTTATCAATTACCCCCGAGTACTTTGTGTTTTTATTCAAACTATAGTCCTACTGAAGAGGAGTTAAATGATATTATTTCATCTTTAACTGATGGAAGAGGGCTTTGGAAGATCACAAATGAAAGAAGAGTAAACTTTTCTGCTTCAAAATTGGATGCCACTGCAAAGACATGACATTATTTTATTTCTGCTCGTCTGCTATGTAAAAATCATTTGAGTGAAGTGACTTGAGATCGAGCAATCTTGAACCATTGCATTTAGCAGTTCAAGCCTATTGATATTAGAGCTTTGATTCATGGAGTTATCACTAGTCCTGTCCTCACTACTACTTCTACAGGTTTGGGATTCGCATCCTTGATCTTTTCTTTATGCGAGCAGGCTGGAGTTAGATTTGACAGCTGGGAGGAGATCTTACAGCCACTAAAGCCCATTACCAGTGTGAATGTAAAATCTTATTAACATCATTCTATTTTTGGTTGGAGGGGTGGATTCTCCAGTAGTTCTGCTGCTTCGACGTCACGAGCTTCTACTTCACATGCTTCTACATCACGGGGTCAGATTTTTGGATTTGATTCTCATTCACAACTATTGAACAGGATTTTGAATAATATCATTTATACCAATGAAAAGGTATCAAACTTATGACATTTTGCAGCGCATATGGATGGGTATATGAAGAGACA
Source organism: Phalaenopsis hybrid cultivar (assembly GCA_002079205.1). Taxonomy (NCBI): domain Eukaryota; kingdom Viridiplantae; phylum Streptophyta; class Magnoliopsida; order Asparagales; family Orchidaceae; genus Phalaenopsis; species Phalaenopsis hybrid cultivar. The sequence continues at coordinate 41,875 of JXCR01124565.1, read as the reverse complement.
TAGTGATTATGAGGGTGAATTCAATTTAGCTATGGAAATCCTTATAAGAGGTAACCAAGATGTTGTATTTCCTCAGTGCCCCAGATATCCACCATACAAGCCTGCAGTTATTTTGCGTAGTGATGAAGAGGAGAATGATGATTAGTTTGGATTTTTAGTTTTTTTTTTTATGTTTTTAGTGTATGTGTTGTTATGAACTANATAAGAGGTAACCAAGATGTTGTATTTCCTCAGTGCCCCAGATATCCACCATACAAGCCTGCAGTTATTTTGTGTAGTGATGAAGAGGAGAATGATGATTAGTTTGGATCTTTAGTTTTTTTTTATGTTTTTAGTGTATGTGTTGTTATGAACTGTTGTTAGTGTGGTTGTTATGTACTTTGTATTATGTTTTTAGTTGTTATTGTTGAGACAGTTAGTTTTTGTTATCTTATGTTTTGTTGTACATCTACCGTGATGTATTTGTGTTTTGTGAGTAGATATTATGTTTGTGTGGTAGTAATGTTGTTAATTGTGTTATTTAATGCATTTAGTTAGTGTGTGTTGAACTTAATTCTAACTTTTTACTTAAAAGCTGCATGTTTAAAATTTTCAATTTACTACCAGTTATTTTTCCTTATGTTGCNGTGAGTAGATATTATGTTTGTGTGGTAGTAATGTTGTTAATTGTGTTATTTAATGCATTTAGTTAGTGTGTGCTGAACTTAATTCTAACTTTTTACTTAAAAGCTGCATGTTTAAAATTTTCAATTTACTACTAGTTATTTTTCCTTATGTTGTAGTCATGTATGTTTGTTAGTGTGTTTATTTTATTTTATGTTATACTCCACTGCATAGAAGTCTGATAAATCTCTATATGTTAAGAAAATTGAAATTTGATCAATTTAAATTTTTACTCCTATTTTAATTTTTGTACTTGCATATTTAGGACATGAAAATTCTCGTACGCATGTTATTTTTAGTTTTCATTCTTGTCAATATTTATATGATGCTGAAATGTTTTATTTTTATTAAAAATTTAAGTTTGGGGGAGGGATGAAAAATTTTCTAAGGAACTTAAAAATTTATTTGTTCTCTATTGTGCTTCAAATAAATTTGATTTTGATTTGAAGAAAAATGATCATGTATATAAAGTTATATTAACGAAGTAAAATTTTAAATATAGAAATGAGTAAGAGAATTTAGTTAAATTTTATAGTTGAAGAAAAACTTAAAATTAAATTTTTTTAGTATGGAAAATGCTAAATATAGTGTTATTATCTTCAGTAGAAAAAATTATATTTTTGAAAAATTTAGAAGATTTAGATTTTTATTTTCAAAACTATTATTATGTTTTTAAGTGAAAGGAAAATGTCAACTCTTTGCTTTAGGTAAGGAAGAGTGAGATTCAAAATCATTAAAGGCCTATCCAGAGATAGTAATCCTTGCGTGAGAAAAAGAAAAAAAAAGAAAAAAGAGAAAAGTGAAAAAGAAAAAAAAAGAAAAATTGAGAAAAGGAGGAGAAGCTTGAGGATTAGTGCCTAATTAAAAATAGGTTTCACATCTGATCTTTTAAAGTATAAATCTTAAGAAAATCANATTATATTTTTGAAAAATTTAGAAGATTTAGATTTTTATTTTCAAAACTATTATTATGTTTTTAAGTGAAAGAAAAATGTCAACTCTTTGCTTTAGGTAAGGAAGAGTGAGGTTCAAAATCATTAAAGGCCTATCCAGAGATAGTAATCCTTGCGTGAGAAAAAGAAAAAAAAAAGAAAAAAGAGAAAAGTGAAAAAGAAAAAAAAAAGAAAAATTGAGAAAAGGGAAGAGAAGCTTGAGGATTAGTGCCTAATCAAAAATAGGTTTCACATCTGATCTTTTAAAGTATAAATCTTAAGAAACTCTTAAGCTTAAAGATATAATATAGTAAGTAAAATTACGCTTAATAAAAATTTTTAAGTGAAGAAGATAAAATACCTAAACTTTATTTTTTGAGAATCTACAATATTATTGAATTAGATAGAAATTCATATTTTCATATTTCTTAACTTTAAAAATTTCTATACTCTGAGTTGGTCTCATTTACTAATTTTTTTTCTAAATATTAGTAACTCCTAAAGAAACTCATATACATCATCTACTTATATTGGTTTTTAAAGATTGAAGGGTCACTTGAGGACAAGTAATATCTTAAGTTTGGGGGGTTTTGATACACCTAAAATAGTGTTTTTATACACATTTTTATACCTATTTTTGAGAGATTGTGCTTTAATAAAATGTATATATGTGTTTTTCTTTCAAATACAATCAAATAATTGAAACATGCTAAAAGGAGTGAAAAAGGGTCAAATTTGGAGCAAAAATGAAGAAAGGTGCAAAAATGAACTGGGGCGTCTAAACGGCAGAGGCTCGCGCCTAAGCGTCAGCTACTCCACACTTAAGCGCCTGAAGTAGTTATTTGATGATTCATTGAATTTAGATAAATTTTTGAAGAGGTATTTGAAGAAACCCTTGGTAAAAATGTGGAAAATATTTAATTGGCTTTTGAGGAGGCAACTTCTAGAAGAATCAATGAATGGAGACACATTTTAAAGGGTAATACACCAAAATAATATACTATTTTAAGTACTTATTTTATGTTTATTTTTTGTGATATTTCACTTTAAAGAAGGGTATTTTTGTGTTTTTGTTTCAGGTATATATTTTTTAGACATTTGGAGCAAAAATGGTAAAAAGAACAAAATTTGGAGCCAAAACAGTAAATTTTGGGATTTTGACGCATGATGTGCCAGATCGGTGCATGATGCGCCAAAATCCAAAGAATTGGTGTATGACGTGCCAGAGATAACTTTTTTAAGCTAAGGTATTTCGAGACAAATTTTGCGCGAATTTTCAAAGGGACACTTGTTCTACACACCTCTTGGAGTAATTCAATGCATCTAGACACTTTGGAATGTTCTTTTATGAAGGGATATGACTCTTGGATCAAATGACACATCTTTTGAATTTAAAAGAGTTGACTTTTGGAGGGAATTTTGAATTCTTTTCCAAAGGAGGCATCCCAAAATAAAAGAAGAAGGCTTAAGGAGGCTTGAAGTGTGTGGCGTCAGAGAGAACAAAGGGGGGCCTGAGTTAGAGATAGAGAGAGAAGAGGAGATTTTCTTCTATGGTTGTAAGAGGAGAGGGAAGGTGAGAGATTTCTTCTTCATTACACATCTAAGAGAGAATTGGGAGTGATTGTAAAGAAAGAAAGGCTTAGAGACAACTTCTAGGGATTTACTTGGGAAGGATTGTGAGATAAGTTGTATTTTTATTTTTATTTGTTTTGAAAACTTGTTTTTATATATGAAATTCGTGTTTTATCTNTAGAGACAACTTCTAGGGATTTACTTGGGAAGGATTGTGAGATAAGTTGTATTTTTATTTTTATTTGTTTTGTAAACTTGTTTTTATATATGAAATTCGTGTTTTATCCTATCCTTCTCATGAATTCTAAGTAGTCTTCTTTATCATTCTCCCTACTTTGAGATATGGTTTTGTGAAGAATAGATTTTGTTTTCCACGATTTTAAATGATAATAATTTGTGATGAATTGAACTCCGATCTTCATTTACTTTTTGATTTGGCCAAATAAAATGTTAAAACTTGTTGAAGGACATATGTTCTTAAATGAGATATAATTTTTAGGGGCATTTAATTTCATGGGAGAATATGTCATCAATTNTTGATTTGGCCAAATAAAATGTTAAAACTTGTTGAAGGACATATGTTCTTAAATGAGATATAATTTTTAGGGATATTTAATTTCATGGGAGAATATGTCATCAATTGGATTGGGTGCAAATAAATAGGGAAATATACTTTGTTGGATGCAAAATTAGAGATTTTAAGGTGACAGATTAAAATCCCCAATTTGGTCCAGTTGATTGGAAACTAATGCGATATTGTTAGCCCTCAGATGAGGGAGTAGTGGGAGCTCTCGAGTGGTAGCTGATATCCTCTCAGCCTAACCACAGAATTAGGGACCAAACTCTGAATTATTCAATGTTCTTTATAGCACTCGAAAGAGGGTAAAGAATAAGATTTCTCATATTTGANACCAAACTCTGAATTATTCAATGTTCTTTATAGCACTCGAAAGAGGGTAAAGAATAAGATTTCTCATATTTGGCACAAAATAGTTTTTATATATATTTTCAAATTATTTCAATTTCTTCACAATCCACATACTCATTGTAAAGAGGAAGGATGCTTTCTTAAATTTGAACTTTCCGTTACAATAAAAACTTTGTCTAACTTTCGTAATTTTACTTTTGAAAGTTTAGTATTTAGTTTAGTTTAACTTCTGTAGTCTTGCATTTGCATTTTAATTAGGATTCACTTGATTAGTTAATTTTCAAACTTTGCAATTTACTTTTACTTTTGTTTTTGTTTTTTANTTGAAAGTTTAGTATTTAGTTTAGTTTAACTTCTGTAGTCTTGCATCTGCATTTTAATTAGCATTCACTTGATTAGTTAATTTTCAAACTTTGCAATTTACTTTTACTTTTGTTTTTGTTTTTTTAGAAAATAATTTTCATAATTTACTTTAGGATTTTCCAACTTCCCTGTGGGATCGATATCTAGGACTTCATTAGAGCCTTTTATTACTTGAGCAATATGTATACTTGCGTTGATATTAAATGGGATTTGACAGCTTAAAAAGAGTTTTAAAAGATAAATTATTTAAATAAAGAGTATTTTTGTTGAGATTATACTGTATGTTTATTATATATTTGTCGTGTGTGATTTTGTAATGTTGAAAAATATTTGCAAAATTGTCACACTAAATCGCCCAGCATCAAGTTTTTGACACCGTTGCCGCGGAAGTAACAAAAAATATTAGTATTTTATTTTATTTTATTTTATTTCAAAAAAATAAAAAATATATATAAAAAAAGAGTATTAGTAGTTTAGTTTGAACATTTTCTTATTTAAGTGTGTTTGCTTGTTTTTAGTTATCTGCTTTATTTTGTTTATGCGTAGTGTAAGATCTGAAAATTTAGTACCTTACAATTCTGAGTTAGAAAGAACTGTTAGAAAAATTTGAAAATAACAAAAAGAGAAAAATCACNAGTGTGTTTGCTTGTTTTTAGTTATCTGCTTTATTTTGTTTATGCGTAGTGTAAGATCTGAAAATTTAGTACATTACGATTCTGAGTTAGAAAGAACTGCTAGAAAAATTTGAAAATAACAAAAAGAGAAAATCAGTTTAACAAAATGGTTTACAATTTAAATAATGCTAGAAATGAAAATGAACATCATTAGAGACCTTTAAGAGATTATGTTAATCCTACAGCAGAAGAAATTAATTTGAGTATTCAAAATCCTGGTGTAGCTTCCAATTCATTTGAGTTTAAACCTGCTACNCTAGAATTGTGTGCTACATTTAAATATGATGGAGTCTTGAATGATGCCGTCAGAGTTAGAATTTTTCCTTTTCACTAAAGGATAAAGCTAAGATGTGGTTAAACTCATTAGCACTTGGATCTATTAGAACTTGGGGAGATTTATCACAAAAATTCTTATCTAAATATTTCCCATNAGAGTTAGAATTTTTCCTTTTTCACTAAAGGATAAAGCTAAGATGTGGTTAAACTCATTAGCACTTGGATCTATCAGAACTTTGGGAGATTTATCACAAAAATTCTTATCTAAATATTTCCCATCTTCAAAAACTGCTAAACTTAGAAATGATATCACATCTTTTTGTCAGTTTGAAGGGGAATCAATTTATGAAACCTGAGAAAGATTTAAAGATCTCCTTAGAAAGTGTCCACATCATGCGTTGGCAGATTGGTTAATAATTTAAACATTTTATAATGGGTTGGTTGGATCTCTTAAATCGATAATTGACGTTGTTGTTGGTGGATCATTAATGTCAAAACCATTCGATGAAGTATACTCATTAATATAAGATATGACTTCTAATAATTTTCAATGGCCTTTTGAAAGGGTAAATCTAAAAAGAGTAGCTAGTATTCATGATTCTGATGCTATATCTATTTTAGCTGCCCAAAGTGCTGTTATATCAAAGAAGATGGATCAATATGAAATGAATTTTTCTCAAACAACACCTTTGCTTGAGGAAAAATCATTGGGACAAATGATAGAATCTCATTCTTCTTATGAGACTTTAAATGCAATAAACAATCACTCTAATAACCCATATGCCAATTATTATAACCCTTGTTGGAAGAATAATTAAAACTTTAGTTGGAGTAACAATAATTCTAATGTTGCAAATCTATAATAGGGAAACACTACTGCGAACCAATTGAGAAATTCCAACAATCAAGGGAATCAAGCTTATAAACCTTATTACCCCCCAGGTTTTAATAATTTGCAGAGTAAGGAGAAAAAGCTATCAATGGAAGAATTGATAATGCAAATGGGTAGTCAATTACAAAGTCAAGGAGCTGCTATCAGCAATATGAAAAATTAATTGGGATGTATTGATACCACACTTAGCAATAGACCTCCAGGAACATTGCCTAGTAATGTTGAAGTGAATCCTAAAGATCATAACAAAGAGCAAATTAAAGCTATCAACTGATAAGTAGAAAAGAATTAGAAAATAGAGTTCAATAAGAAGTTGAAGTTGAAAAAGATGAGGTGGAAAAAGAAAAATCTGATGAAGATTTTCATTTTGAAGCAAAAAATCTTATTAAACCAATGAAAATCACTGTAGAAAGACCACCACCTCCATTTCCTTAAAGATTTAAGCAGAAACATAGATATAATCAATATTTGAAATTTTTGGAAATTTTGAGGAAATTAACNAGAAGTTGAAGTTGAAAAAGATGAGGTGGAAAAAGAAAAATCTGATGAAGATTTTCATTTTGAAGCNAGAAGTTGAAGTTGAAAAAGATGAGGTGGAAAAAGAAAAATCTGATGAAGATTTTCATTTTGAAGCAAAAAAATCTTATTAAACCAATGAAAATCACTGTAGAAAGACCACCACCTCCATTTCCTTAAAGATTTAAGCAGAAACATAGATATAATCAATATTTGAAATTTTTGGAAATTTTGAGAAAATTAACGATAAACATTTCATTTGTTGAGGCTTTGGAACAAATGCCAAGCTATGTGAAGTTCATGAAGGATATACTTAATGTAGATAATGAGATAGTTGCACTCAGNATAAACATTTCATTTGTTGAGGCTTTGGAACAAATGTCAAGCTATGTGAAGTTCATGAAGGATATACTTAATGTAGATAATGAGATAGTTGCACTCAATGAAGAGTGTAGCACTATAATTCAGAAAAAGCTTCTTGAAAAACTTAAAGATCCTTGAAGTTTTACAATTCTTTGTGCTATTGGCGAACAATTTTATGGCAAAGCTTTATGTGATTTAGGAGCCAATATCAAACTTATGCCATTATCAAATTTTAGAAGGTTGGGAGTAGGAGATATTTCACCTACAACTGTAACTCTTCAGTTAGCNCTATTGGCGAACAATTTTATGGCAAAGCTTTATGTGATTTAGGAGCCAATATCAAACTTATGCCATTATCAATTTTTAGAAGGTTGGGAGTAGGAGATATTTCACCTACAACTGTAACTCTTCAGTTAGTTGATCGTTCGATTACCTATCCAAAAGGAGTTATAGAAGATGTTTTGGTAAAAGTTGATAAATTTATTTTTCCTTTGGACTTTATTGTATTAGATATGGAGGAAGATAAATAAATTCCTATCATTTTAGAAAGACCATTCTTAGCCACTGGAAGAGCTTTGATAGATGTGCAAAATGAGAACTAACTATGAGAGTTAGTGATCAAGATGTTATATTTAATATTGCAAAATCAATGAGATACGTTGCAAAAGAGCAAGAGATTGAATGCTTGAGAATGGATATTAATGAATATCTAAACCATGAATATTTCAAGAAAAATTTTGAAAGAGAATTTAAAAAGGAATATATAGAATATCAGAATGAGGATAAAATTCAAGATTAATCTGTGGAAGTGAGTAAAGTGGATATGTATTATGTTCAGGAAAGATTTGAAATGTTAGATCCTATAGAAGGTAACAAGAGTTTGATTCCATCTATTGAGAAACCTCCTAAACTAGAACTAAAAACACTTCCTACACATTTAAAGTATGAATTTTAAGGAGATTTATCTACATTACCTGTTATAGTATCCTAAGAATTAAATGATTTTAAAATGTGTATGAAAGAAATTTTAAAATGATTTGATGTTGGAATAATATATCCTATTTTAGACAGTGCTTTGGTTAGTCCAATTTACTGTGTTCCAAAGAAATGAATTGTGACTATAGTGACAAGTGAGCATAATGAATTAGTATCAACAAGACAAGTCACTGGTTGGCGAATCTGTATAGATTATAGAAAATTAAATTTTGCCACCAAAAGGGACCATTTCCCTTTACCATTTTTCGACCAGATGTTGGATAGATTAGATGGGCATAAATATTTATGTTTTCTAGATGGATATACCAGTTATCATCAAATATTTATTGCTCCAGAGGATCAAGATAAAACAATATTTACTAGTCCTTATGGAACTTTTGTTTTTCGGCAAATGCCTTTTGGATTATGTAATGCACCCGTAATATTTCAAAGATGTATGATGTCAATTTTCAGTGATTTGATTGAAAAAGGGATTGAAGTCTTTATGGACGATTTTTCTATATTTGGAACTTCATTCAAAATATGTCTAAATTATTTAGAAAATGTTTTGGAACATTGTGAAAAGAATAATCTCGTATTGAACTGGAAAAAATGTCGATTTAAGGTTGCACGAGGAATTGTGCTTGGGCATAAAATTTCAAAAAATGGTATGGAAGTAGATCCTATAAAAATATAGGTTATATTGAACCTACCTCCACCTACCACAGTAAGAGGAGTTAGGAGCTTTTTAGGACATGCTGGATTTTACTAAAGATATATTAAAGATTTTTCAAAAATTACTAAACATTTATGCCAACTTCTGGAAAAAGATATAAAATTTAACTTTAATCAAGATTGCCTTAAAGCCTTTGAAACCTTAAAGAAAAAATTGATCACTGCTCCTATAATTATTTCACCTGATTAAGAGAAAACTTTTGAATTAATGTGTGATGCTAGTGATTATGCAATTGGAGTTGTTTTAGGGTAGAGATATGATAAGATTTTTATAGTTATATACTATGCTAGTAAGACTCTTAATGATGCTCAAATTAATTACACTGCCACTGAAAGAGAGTTTTTAGCTATTGTGTATGTTTTTGATAAGTTTAGATCATATCTGATTTGAGCTAAATGTGTTGTGCATGTTCACCATTCGACTATTAAATATTTGATGTAAAAGAAGGAAGTTAAACCAAGATTAATTAGATGGGTACTTCTGATGTAAAAGTTTTTTTTTTGTGGTAGTCGATAGGAAAGGGATTGATAATCAACTTGCTGATCATTTGTCTAGGCTAGAACAAGACAAAATGCTTGACATGGAAAAAGAAATTAATGAAACTTTTCCTGATGAATAATTTTATGTTGTAAAAGGATGGGAAATACCTTGGTATGTTGTCATTGTAAATTATATTGTTAGTTGTATTTTACCATATGGATTAACAAAACAGTAGGAAAAGAAATTCATTCAAGATGCACAATCTTATTTTTGGGATGTTCCTTATTTTTATAAGTAATATAAAGATTTAAGGATGAGATGATGTGTGCCTTATAAAGAAATTCAGAAAATTATTCAAAAATATCATGATTCTAAATTTGAAGGACATTTTGAGAATGATAGAATTGTTCATAAAGTTTTACAATCTGGATTTATTAGCCTAAGAGATGTTAATATATATCAAAACATGTAATTTTTGTCAGAGAGTAGGTAATATTTTAAGAAGAAATGAAATGCCTCTCAATTTTAATTTGGAAATTGAAATTTTTGATACATGGGGATTGGATTTTATGGGACCATTTATACCCTCATTCAGAAATATATACATTTGATTGCAGTGGATTACGTTTCAAAATGGATTGAAGCAATCTCTTTACCCCAATATGATGTTTAGAGTGTTTCAAAATTTTTAATTAAAAATATTTTTACAAGATATGGAATGCCGAGACTAATCATTACCAATTAAGGATCTCATTTTAGGAATGTAACAGTTGTAAGATTGGTGGAAAAATATAATATAATGCATAAAATTGTAACTGCTTATCATCCTCAGACTAGTGGTTTAGTAGAAGTATCTAATCATAAAATTAAGAGAATTTTAGAAAAGAGTGTTAATCCTAGTAAAATAGATTGGTCTACTAGATTGGATATTACATTATGGGCATACATGACATCCTATAAGACACCTATAGGAATGTCCCCTTATAGATTAATTTTTGGGAGGACTTGTCACTTATCAGTTGAAATAGATCATAAACCTTATTGGGTGATAAAAGAATTCAATTTCAATTTGAAAGAAACTGATGAGAAAAAGATTATTGTAATTGAATAAGCTTAAGAAAATTAGAAATGAATCTTACAATAATACAAGGATTTATAAAAAAAAGATGAAAGAATGGCATGATCAGAACATATAAAAAAGATAATTTGAACATAGACAGAAAGTTTTATTATATAATACAAGATTAAAATTATTTTCTGCAAAATTTAATTCTAGGTGGAAAGAGCCATTCAGAGTTATAAAAGTTTATCTCTATGAGGCAGTCNAAGTTTAGATCATATCTGATTTGAGCTAAATGTGTTGTGCATGTTCACCATTCGACTATTAAATATTTGATGTAAAAGAAGGAAGTTAAACCAAGATTAATTAGATGGGTACTTCTGATGTAAAAGTTTTTTTTTTGTGGTAGTCGATAGGAAAGGGATTGATAATCAACTTGCTGATCATTTGTCTAGGCTAGAACAAGACAAAATGCTTGACATGGAAAAAGAAATTAATGAAACTTTTCCTGATGAATAATTTTATGTTGTAAAAGGATGGGAAATACCTTGGTATGTTGTCATTGTAAATTATATTGTTAGTTGTATTTTACCATATGGATTAACAAAACAGTAGGAAAAGAAATTCATTCAAGATGCACAATCTTATTTTTGGGATGTTCCTTATTTTTATAAGTAATATAAAGATTTAAGGATGAGATGATGTGTGCCTTATAAAGAAATTCAGAAAATTATTCAAAAATATCATGATTCTAAATTTGAAGGACATTTTGAGAATGATAGAATTGTTCATAAAGTTTTACAATCTGGATTTATTAGCCTAAGAGATGTTAATATATATCAAAACATGTAATTTTTGTCAGAGAGTAGGTAATATTTTAAGAAGAAATGAAATGCCTCTCAATTTTAATTTGGAAATTGAAATTTTTGATACATGGGGATTGGATTTTATGGGACCATTTATACCCTCATTCAGAAATATATACATTTGATTGCAGTGGATTACGTTTCAAAATGGATTGAAGCAATCTCTTTACCCCAATATGATGTTTAGAGTGTTTCAAAATTTTTAATTAAAAATATTTTTACAAGATATGGAATGCCGAGACTAATCATTACCAATTAAGGATCTCATCTTAGGAATGTAACAGTTGTAAGATTGGTGGAAAAATATAATATAATGCATAAAATTGTAACTACTTATCATCCTCAGACTAGTGGTTTAGCAGAAGTATCTAATCATAAAATTAAGAGAATTTTAGAAAAGAGTGTTAATCCTAGTAAAATAGATTGGTCTACTAGATTGGATATTACATTATGGGCATACATGACATCCTATAAGACACCTATAGGAATGTCCCCTTATAGATTAATTTTTGGGAGGACTTGTCACTTACCAGTTGAAATAGATCATAAAGCTTATTGAGTGATAAAAGAATTCAATTTCAATTTGAAAGAAGCTGATGAGAAAATATTATTGTAATTGAATAAGCTTAAGAAAATTAGAAATGAATCTTACAATAATACAAGGATTTATAAAAAAAAAAGATGAAAGAATGGCATGATCGGAACATATAAAAAAGATAATTTGAACATGGACAGAAAGTTTTATTATATAATACAAGATTGAAATTATTTCCTGCAAAATTTAATTCTAGGTGGAAAGAGCCATTCAGAGTTATAAAAGTCTATCTCTATGAGGCAGTTAATATTGAAGACCCCAAGACTAAAAGAATATTTAAAGTGAATGGGCACATATTGAAATCATATTTTTATGGTCAAAGACCAAATTTTAAAGAGACTGTAATGTTAGGTCACCCAGAATAAGATTGGGAATGTCAGGCTGACGACATTAAACCAAGAGTTTTGTGGGAGGCAACCCATATATATCATTGTTTAGTTTGCTTTTGAGTTTGTTTTGTTTGAAATAATTTATGTATATTTATGTTTATGTCTTTATGTAGTCCGTGTATTTGATAAAATATTTAGAAAAATCTTTATTTTCCTAATTTTATAGAAAAATTGAGAATTTATGAGATCAAAAACGAAACAGCAAAAATTTTGGCGCAGACGCATGATGCGCCAGATTGACGCATGATGCGCCACTTTTGAGAGAGTTGGCGGATGACGCGTCGCGGGTCCGAAAATGGTTAAAACTTGTCAAATGGCAGTTTTTGGTGGTTTCTTCTCCATTTAACTCCTAAAAACCAACTACAAACCATATTTTAAGGAGGAAAACAAGGGAAGAGTCACCACTTTTCAAATCCTATGGCTTCCCACTCTAAAAAACTTCGCTAGATTTGGAATTTTCAATCAGAGAAAGTTCATCAATTTTGATGCGCAGAAATTACACGATTNTCACCACTTTTCAAATCCTATGGCTTCCCACTCTAAAAAACTTCGCTAGATTTGGAATTTTCAATCAGAGAATGTTCATCAATTTTGATGCGCAGAAATTACACGATCGAATTCTAGTGAAGAAGAAGCTTATCGAAGAAAGAGAATTTGTGAATTGAGGATTCAACACACTGAATACTTGAGTGGAAGAGACTATTGCATAGAGGAATTGGGAAGTGCTTTACTACACTACTACCACTGTTGTTGTTCCTGTAATAAAAAAATTTTATGCAAATCTCATGGGATCAACCAAGGAATGATTTACATGCAAGGCAGGTTTGTGCAGTTCACTCCTTCAAGAATATACAAGATGTTTATGATTGAAAAATATGTCTATCTGCAATTATGCAAACTTTACCCCTACAAGTGAGAATATGAATGAACTCTATTGCTACCTTATGAATGAAGTAGGAATTGGGAGACCAGAAANTTGTTGTTCCTGTAATAAAAAAATTTTATGCAAATCTCATGGGATCAACCAAGGAATGATTTACATGCAAGGAAGGTTTGTGCAGTTCACTCCTTCAAGAATATACAAGATGTTTATGATTGAAAATAATGTCTATCTGCAATTATGCAAACTTTACCCCTACAAGTGAGAATATGAATGAACTCTATCGCTACCTTACGAATGAAGATAGGAATTGGGAGACCAGAAGTGATTAAAATGTAAGTTTTCCTTCATCATTTTTAAATCCAGTTTCAAAAGCCCGACACTTCTTCATTTCATCAAAATTACTGCCTACTATGAAGATTAGTAAGGTAACAAAGGAGAGCGTTGTTTTAAATTATTGCATCCAAACCGAAAAACCTATTGATGTTGGACCTATTATTGTAAAATCAATTTTGGATTTGATTGTAAATGGGTCTACAACTGGACAGGGACATCCATCCACTAATTTCCTACTATGCAGTCAATCGCAAGTACCTTATGAAAGTTGGGAAAAAGTGCTACTTCCTTGGAAGTCGATGGATTCAAAAGTCTATTGCAACTATATTGAAANAAAGATTAAGAATAACAATATAGTTGACTTCCTTGCTTCCATGATGACTATTCAGTCAAAAGTATAACAACACNCTTTTGTTTAGTATTATTTATTTTAGTTTGTTAAGTTAGATTGGATTTCCTTTTTAATGAACACTATCTATGTTTATGTCTTGAATTTTGATGTTTAGATTTCACTGTTGGGATATTGGTTTGCGTTAGAACACTGAATTTAATGTTTGTTGGCTTGAAAAATGTTAGTTTGTAATAGCACGGATTTTATATATAAATGTGAGTTTTGTGTTGTTTTTGAAAGTTTTGTGTTACTGTGATGTTTATATATGTTTAGAAAGGTTTATTTGAGTCAAATAGAGGTTGACGTAAAGCGGTACAGAGCAAATTTTCACAGAAACCAAAATCTGGCGACTTTAAGCTCTGGTGCATGATGCGNGTTTATGTCTTGAATTTTGATGTTTAGATTTCACTGTTGGGATATTGGTTTGCGTTAGAACACTGAATTTAAGGTTTGTTGGCATGAAAAATGTTAGTTTGTAATAGCACCGATTTTATATATAAATGTGAGTTTTGTGTTGTTTTTGAAAGTTTTGTGTTAGTGTGATGTTTATATATGTTTAGAAAGGTTTATTTGAGTCAAATAGAGGTTGACGTAAAGCGGTACAGAGCAAATTTCCACAGAAACCAAAATCTGGCGAATTTAAGCTCTGGTGCATGATGCACCAATTTACATAGCCTTAGTGTGTGATGCGCCAAAAGTTCGAACATGCCTTATTACCTAGAAAACCGAAAAAATTAGACAAACTCCATTTTCACTTCTTGAGTCGTCTCTTAGNATGATGCACCAATTTACATAGCCTTAGTGTGTGATGCGCCAAAAGTTCGAACATGCCTTATTACCTAGAAAATCGAAAAAATTAGACAAACTCCATTTTCACTTCTTGAGTCGTCTCTTACCTCAAGACCCTGGTCTAGGGCATCACATTGTGAGTGAAAGAGAAGGATTCAGAGGCTAAAACCCATAGATTTCTTCTTCTCTTGGTAACAGCTTCACTTTAACTTAGAAATTTTTTATTTTCATCATGGATTTGAGAGATCCAAAATTTGGGATTTTTGATTAAAAATCTTGAAGAAAACTCATGGTGAAAAGTTTCTTACAAAATACTCTTACTTGAGGAGTTAGATTTTTTATTTAGTGATTTATTTGGACTATATTTGGATTTTCATAGAATTTTCAAATGGCTCCCCGAGTTTAGAGAGGAAAGTCATCCGTGGACTTTGATGCATGAAGATTTGTTAATTTCAAAGCCCATCATAGTTACNGAGTTAGATTTTTTATTTAGTGATTTATTTGGACTATATTTGGATTTTCATAGAATTTTCAAATGGCTCCCCAAGTTTAGAGAGGAAGGTCATCCGTGGACTTTGATGCATGAAGATTTGTTAATTTCAAATCCCATCATAGTTATNACACTACTACCACTGTTGTTGTTCCTGTAATAAAAAAATTTTATGCAAATCTCATGGGATCAACCAAGGAATGATTTACATGCAAGGCAGGTTTGTGCAGTTCACTCCTTCAAGAATATACAAGATGTTTATGATTGAAAAATATGTCTATCTGCAATTATGCAAACTTTACCCCTACAAGTGAGAATATGAATGAACTCTATTGCTACCTTATGAATGAAGTAGGAATTGGGAGACCAGAAATGATTAAAATGTAAGTTTTCCTTCATCATTTTTAAATCCAGTTTCAAAAGCCCGACACTTCTTCATTTCATCAAAATTACTGCCTACTATGAAGATTAGTAAGGTAACAAAGGAGAGCGTTGTTTTAAATTATTGCATCCAAACCGAAAAACCTATTGATGTTGGACCTATTATTGTAAAATCAGTTTTGGATTTGATTGTAAATGGGTCTACAACTGGACTGGGACATCCATCCACTAATTTCCTACTATGCAGTCAATCGAAAGTACCTTATGAAAGTTGGGAAAAAGTGCTACTTCCTTGGAAGTCGATGGATTCAGAAGTCTATTGCAACTGTATTGCATNTCCCTACTTTGAAGAAATGGTTTTGTGAAGAATTGATTTTGTTTTCTATGATTTTAAATGTTAATAATTTGTTATGATTTGAACTCTGATATTCATTTGTTTTTTGATCTAGTTAATTGNTGAAGAAATGGTTTTGTGAAGAATTGATTTTGTTTTCTATGATTTTAAATGTTAATAATTTGTGATGATTTGTACTCTGATATTCATTTGTTTTTTGATCTAGTTAATTAAATTGTTAAAATGTGTTGAGAATTATATGTTCTAAAAAAGGGATATGATTTCTACAACAAAGGGAGAATCACATTTGATTTCTTGGGAGACTATTTCATTCATGGGATTGGGTGTAAATAAATAGGGAAATATACTTTGATGGATGTAGAATTGGAAGATTTTAAGGTGGCAAATTAGAATCCCTAATTTGGTTCAGTTGATTGGAAACTAATGCGAGCATGTTAGCCCTCAGGGGAGGGAGTATTTTGAGCTTTGGATTGACAGCCAGTATTCTCCCAGCCTAACCACAAAATTAGGGACCAAACTCTGGATTACTCAATGTTTATTATACCAGTCGGAAGAGGGTAGAGAATATGATTGCTCCTATTTGGCACAAAATAAATTTTAAATATATTTTACAAATGATTTCAATTTCTTCACAAGCCGNATTAGGGACCAAACTCTGGATTACTCAATGTTTATTATACCAGTCGGAAGAGGGTAGAGAATATGATTGCTCATATTTGACACAAAATAAATTTTAAATATATTTTACAAATGATTTCAATTTCTTCACAAGCCATATTTTGATTGCAAAGGGGAATGATTTTTTCTCATACTTGAACTTTTCGTGAACAAAAACCTTTATTTAATTTCAGCAATTTACTTTTGAAAGCTTAGCATTTAGTTTAATTTACTNCATACTTGAACTTTTCGTGAACAAAAACCTTTATTTAATTTCAGCAATTTACTTTTGAAAGCTTAGCATTTATTTTAATTTACTTGTTATAGTCATACGTCTGCATAGTTAGTAGCATTTAACTTAAGTAGTTTATTTTCAAACTTAGCTCTTCACTTTGTTTTTATATTATAATATAATATAAATAACTAGCTTATATATATTTCCAGCTTCCTTGTGGGATCGATATCTAGAACTCCGTTAGAGTCATATATTACTTGAGTGATACGTATACTTGCGTAGTATGTAAACGGGAATTGAGATTTTAAAGAGGTTTTTAAAGATAAATTATTTTCATCAAAATTATAATATAGTTTGGGTTACATTGCATCATTATTATTAAGCTTAACAAATTCCTGCCGCATCAACAGTCAGTAGTAGAATCTCATAGAAATGAAGAGAGATACAACCACAAAATCCAATTAGGAGGCATATGATTCAGAGAGTAGAATCATTTGTTTAATCTAGAAGTGGAAGAAGGGATAGGCCCTCTACATCTACNAGAGAGTAGAATCATTTGTTTAATCTAGAAGTGGAAGAAGGGATAGGCCCTCTACATCTACTGCAAGGGCATTTACTTCTTGATCTACATCGCTTGAAGGTATTATGGATCAACTCATGATTCAACAAATGGACGTAGTTAATATTCAAATTCAGTTAGAAAAGATAGGAGCAAGGAATGCATTTAATGATGAATGTCAGCAGAGGAGAGTACGACATGATATTGATTTTGAGAATGCCATGGTAAGACATCTTAGGGGTGAACCTAATGTGGACTTTTCTGCTTGCCCCAGTTTCACTCCCTATACTACCATTCATGATGATGAAGAAGAAGAATTAGATGATGAAGAGGAAGGAGATGAATATTGAAGTTTTATGAGTCTTGTTTAGTTTATTTTTTTATGTTTGATTATTGTTGGTGTTTGTATTATGATGAATATTTATTTGAAATTGTTGTAGTAAAAATTTTTCTATTGTGTTGTGAACTGAATATATAATAGTAACTATAGACTTTAACTTNAAGAAGAATTAGATGATGAAGAGGAAGGAGATGAATATTGAAGTTTTATGAGTCTTGTTTAGTTTATTTTTTATGTTTGATTATTGTTGGTGTTTGTATTATGATGAATCTTTATTTGAAATTGTTGTAGTAAAAAATTTTCTATTGTGTTGTGAACTGAATATATAATAGTAACTATAGACTTTAACTCTTTTTTTGCATTTTTAGTATTTTCAATTTAGTTTGTCAGTTTAGTTTTTTTCAGTTTTTGTATTTATGTTTTTAATTCTCAGCAAGTTCTCTAGAATATATTATGTTTAATTTAATGTTTTAAATCCTGTATGTAGTTTTATAGTTAGTACCTGCAGTATACCAGAGCCCATTTTCATAGTCAAAAATCCTCTATTGGTCAGATTTTATTTTCATCCATTTACTATTTTCTTTCACCTACTAAAATTTTTACTAAAAATATTTTTAAGAAAATCACTTAAAAACTTTATTTTGGGGGAAAGAAATTTTTTTTTTGAAAAGGACAGGGATATTAAGATTTAACTTAAGTAACTATTTTATTTGTCCTTAAGTAACTATATTTTTGAAATTAATTTAGCATGGTCTAGGATATTAAGATTTAACTTTAAATGAATATACTTATGTTTATAAATATTACGGTAAATTTAGGTAAAAAGCTTTTAATAATGAAGGTTAAATTCTAAAGTTAAAGATATTTGGTATGATAGGATAAGACTATGTTTTTCTATTTAAAGTAAAGAAAATAATATTTTTTAAGTATTAAGAATTTTAGAGTTTCATGTAAGAAAAAAAGAATGAGACTTTATGAAAAATAATAAACTAATATTAATTTATAAAGAAAAGAAATGTATAGAGTTTTGACTTTAAAAAGAGGATAGTGAAGTTCAAAATTAATAAAGGCTATCAAGATATAGCAATCCTCACTTGAAAAAGAAAAATAAAAAGAAAAGGAAAAGAAAGGACTGAAAAGATCCTAAAAAAAGAAAAAAAAGGAAAGAAAAAAAAAAAGAAAAATAAGTGAGGAGAAGCTTGAGGAGATGCCTAATAAAAAATTGGCATCACTTGAATCAACTTAAGGAAAGAGCTTTATTACATTTTCTAAACTTGTATTGAAGTATTAGTAGCATTCCTAATAAAATTTTCATGAAATTCTTTTTCATATAAATTTTCTAAATGTCCTTAACGTGACAAATTGCAATTCTTCTTAAAATGAATAGAGATTCAGAAAACTTAAATTTGATTACTAAGTACTCCTAGACTTAGAGTTTGAATCTAAGTTATTAAAGGGTTTTTCTTAAATTTTGTTATTCTATTTCTTAAACTAGTATAGAAGTTATAAGTTAATCTCTATCCTAATTCATATGATTTTATGTAATAAAAGTGTCACTTGAGGACAAGTAACATTTAAATTTGGGGGATTTTGATACACCAAAATAAATATTATTTTAAGTACTTATTTTATGCTTATTTTTGGTGATATTGCACTTTAAATAAGGGTTTTTTTTGTGTTTTTGTTGCAGGNTTTGATACACCAAAATAAATATTATTTTAAGTACTTATTTTATGCTTATTTTTGGTGATATTGCACTTTAAAGAAGGGTTTTTTTTTTGTGTTTTTTGTTGCAGTTATATCATTTTTAGGCATTTGGAGCCAAAAATGGTAAAAAGAACAAAATTTGGAGCCAAAACAACAAATTTTGGGATTTTGGTGCATGATGTGCCAAAATCTAGAGAACTGACGCATGATGCGCCAGGGATGACTTTTTCAAATTGAAGCAGTTCNTATATCATTTTTAGGCATTTGGAGCCAAAAATGGTAAAAAGAACAAAATTTGGAGCCAAAACAACAAATTTTTGGGATTTTGGTGCATGATGTGCCAAAATCTAGAGAACTAACGCATGATGCGCCAGGGATGACTTTTTCAAATTAAAGCAGTTTGAGATGAATTTTGCGCCAATTTTTAAAGGGACATTTGTTCTACACACCTCTTGGAGTAATTCAATGCATCTATACACTTTGGAAGGTTCTTTTATGAAGGGATATGACTCTTAGATCAATTGACACATCTTTTGAATTCAAAAGTNACTTTGGAAGGTTCTTTTATGAAGGGATATGACTCTTGGATCAATTGACACATCTTTTGAATTCAAAAGAGTCGACTTTGGAGGGAATTTTGAATTCTTTTGCAAAGGAGGTAGCCTAAAATAAAAGAAGAAGACTTGAGGAGGCTTGAAGTGTGTGGCATGAGAGAGAAGAAAGGGTGCGTGAGTAGAGATAGAGAGAGAAGAGGAGATTTTCTTCTAGCATGAAAGGCAAGAGGAAGAGATAGAGAGAGAAAGTCAAGGGCTTGGAGATTTTCTTCTAGGGTTAAGAGATAGAGAGAGAAAGTTAAGGGCTTGGAGATTGTCTTCTAGGGTTGTAAGAGGAGAGGGGAAGGTGAGAGATTTCTTCTTCATTACACTTCTAAGAGAGAATTGGGAGTGATTGTAAAGAGAGAAAAGACTTGGAGAGAACTTCTAGGGATTTGCCTGGGAAGGATTGNAGGGAAGGTGAGAGATTTCTTCTTCATTACACTTCTAAGAGAGAATTGGGAGTGATTGTAAAGAGAGAAAAGGCTTGGAGAGAACTTCTAGGGATTTGCCTGGGAAGGATTGTGAGATAAGTTGTATTTTTATTTCTTTTGTTTTGTAAAATTATTTTTATACATGAAATCTAAGTTTTATCATATCATTCTCATGAATTATGAGTAGTCTTCTTTATCCTTCTCCGTACTTTGAGATATGGTTTTGTGAAGAATAGATTTTGTTTTCCACGGTTTTAAATGATAATAATTTGTGATGATTTAAACTCCGATTTTCATTTACTTTTTGATCTGGCAAGTTGAAATGTTAAAACTTGTTGAGAGACATATGTTCCTAAATGAGATATGATTTCTACAACATAGGAAGAATCACATTTGATTTCATGGGAGAGTATGTCATCCTTTGGATTGGGTGCAAATAAATAGGGAAATATACTTTGTTGGATACAAATTGGAGATTTTAAGGTGACAGATTAAAATCCCTAATTTGATCCAATTGATTGGAAACTAATGCGAGATTGTTAGCCTTCATGTGAGGGAGTAGTGGGAGCTCTGGAGTGCCAGCCGATATCCTCCCAGCCTAACCTTGGAATTAGGGACCAAACTTTGGATTAGTCAATGTTCTTTATAGCACTCGAAAGAGGGTAAGGAATAGGATTTCTCCTATTTGGCACAAAATAATTTTTATATATATTTTCAAATGATTTCAATTTCTCACAATCCATATACTCATTGTAAAGAGGAAGGATGCTTTCTTAAATTTGAACTTTCTGTTACAACAAAAACTTTTTTTTAATTTCTGTATTTTTACTTTTGAAGTTTTAGTATTTAGTTTAGTTTAACTTCTGTAGTCTTGCATATGCATTTTAATTAGCATTCACTTGAGTAGTTAATTTTCAAACTTTGCGCTTTACTTTTATTTTTGCTTTTGTTTTTGTTATAAAATAATTTTCATAATTTACTTTAGGATTTTCCAACTTCTCTGTGGGATCGATATCTAGGACTCCATTAGAGCCCTTTATTACTTGAGTAATATGTATACTTGAGTTGATATTAAAGGGGATTTGACAGTTTAAAAAGAGTTTTAAAAGATAAATTATTTAAATAAAGAGTATTTTTGTTGAGATTATATTGGATATTTATTATATATCTGTCGTGTGTGATTTTGTAATATTGAAAAATATTTGCAAAATTGTCACACTAAATTGCCCCGTATCAAAGGGACATTAAGACACCTTATGGATTTTTATTAAAGAAGACTTGGATCATCAAGAGAAGAGACCGATGTTGACCTCATTTTTGGTTGAGGTCTAGTTTTTCCTCTTTAGTAGCCTAGGTTCTAGCCATAGGATTTTTTTGTTGACTATTCTTAGAAGACTAGAAAATGAACCCTCACCATTAGAAATTCCAAATCTTCTTTGCTCAACTTGAAGTTCCACATATTTATCCTAACCTCTAGCACTTAGTAGGTGGGTTCAGTATGGGGGAACTCAAGGGGAGCCTCCCATAGGATGTTCAGACCTTAGAACTAACCCTGGGTAGTCCGGTGTTGGTTGAAATGGCTTGCACACACTAAACTTTCTTACATCCCCATATNTAGGGAAATATACTTTGTTGGATACAAATTGGAGATTTTAAGGTGACAGATTAAAATCCCTAATTTGATCCAGTTGATTGAAAACTAATGCGAGATTGTTAGCCTTCAGGTGAGGGAGTAGTGGGAGCTCTGGAGTGATTATTGGCTAAGAGGGTTAGAACCAGCATATTGAGCATCCAAAAAGAATCCTCATATGAATCTTATTAGTTTGGCATGGCTTGATGGCTTACTTGCCCATTATAGCCCAAAATCACCAAATTACCAAAATACCCACACAACCCTAATTTTTGCCAAAAATCCAAAAATACCCAAATTTACCTAAAAATCATCTCAAACCACTCACCAATACCTAAATTGGCCAAAATTCACCAAAATCACCAAATTTCCAAAATACCCCCAAAATTATCAAAAAATACCAAAATGCCCCTCATGACCCANCCAAAATCACCAAATTTCCAAAATACCCCCAAAATTATCAAAAAATACCAAAATGCCCCTCATGACCCAAAATTTTAAAAATTCCCAAAAATTCAAAAATCATCCCAAATATTCCCAATTCCAATTTTTAACCATCACATTGACCTAATTTGACCAATTTTACCCCATTTGACCAAAAGCCCCAAATTTGCCCTTAAGGGCCCAATTTTCCCATATTAGCCTCAATCTTGGCCCAATTGACCCCAATCTTGCCCAATTTCAATTCCAAACCAAAATTCAGTACCCCTAACCCCAATATAAACAAAATTCAAGCCCAACANATCTTGCCCAATTTCAATTCCAAACCAAAATTCAGTACCCCTAACCCCAATATAAACAAAATTCAAGCCCAATTTGACCCAATTGAAGGCCCAATTTTACCCAAAAAATGCCCCAATTTTGACCATATGACTAAATCCACCAAATTGGCCTTCAAATTCAATTCAAATCACTTGAAATCACTTCCAAACTCTTCATGATGTCTCCCTACACCAAATTCAACATTCAATTGATCTAAATTTTAGCCCAAATTCAACCTTTAAAAAAAAATCCCAAGCCCACCATGTTTAATTCCAAAAGCCCAAATTTAATTAAAAGCCCATATGACAATTTCTCCTCATCATCCATTCAATTAAAATCACTCCCTAAGTTTTAAATTCGTGATAAAATCATTCCAAATCAAGCCTCATGAAAAACTCTACAAAAATACCAAATAAATCCAAAATCCATTCTCATGAAAATTAGTCAAGCCACATGCAAGCCATGAAGCCACTCCTAAGTCATAGGTGAGCCATGAGAGCCTTGCCACCTCATCAAGCTATTAATGGTAGAAGGACATGCCACTTTTAAGGCTCTTTAAAAAGTTTTTTAACCCTTTTATGAATTACTCTAACCCATGTTTAGCCAAATCTCTTTGGATGGTGACACATCCTCAATGATTAAGTTGAACCTCCTAATTTTATTCAGCTCCTAAACCTTCCTTGAGGGGTGAACCTAACCCAAATCATGTCTTGACCCAAATTGACCCGAAATGACCCTTTCCCCATTCCTCTTTAATCCAATACTTTTACACATAGCCATCCCCAATTGACTTAACCAAACCCAAGCCTTGACCTCCTGAAAATCCAAATCCAAAAGCTTAGGTGGTGACTTGAGTCTGGCCGGCCGACCACCTTGGCCGCCTGAAAATCCAAATCCAAAAGCTCCACCTTGGCTAAAACCCAAAATTAAACCCATCCAAGCTACCTCGTCCCAATTGGATTTTTGCACAATTTTTCCCTCCACGTAAGCAACTTATGACACCCATCAATTGCCCTTGATGGCCTCTCCTTCCCCCTCTATTTAAAATCACCCTCCATGGCCAAGAGGTGAGAGCTTGAAATTTTTTGAGGAAACTCTGCCAAATTTTTTCCAGAGCTTCTTCAAGACCTCTTGAGTTCAACCCAACCTTCCTCAAGCCCTCAAGCCCTCAATCCCACTACTTGAGCTCAATTTCAGAGCTCAAAACCAAGGCCAAAATAGGACACCCCCAAAACTCCACCAAACTCAAATTAATTGCACCCATACCATCCCCACAGTGAGAGAAGAAGATTCCCCACAAAAGCCCCATCACCAGAGCACCCTAAGGTGGACTTTGATCTAACCTCTAAATTGGCCTTAGTGGATTTCATACCTAGGCATTTCACCATAGTTTGAGGCTTCATCTAGGAGCTCATTACACTCAAGGCAAGCTTTTGGAAGCACCCAATTGAAGCCACACCTCTTGGGCAAAGGTATTGAACCATAACCCTAAACCATACTTCATTTGATTCTCCATGTTCATAGAGTTAATTTAAGGTTGATTAACTGTATGGATGTGTTATCTTAGTCAAGAAAAGTCTATAGGAACAAACCACACTTAATTTGGTTAAGTATCAAGTGAGATATTAGGGTTAGAGTTGGACAACTCGCTGGTTGGCTCGTTTGGGATGATGACGGACGACCGTTTGATCGTGTGTTTATGCGATGGACGATCCTAATGGGGTTGGATACAAAGATGGAGCGAAGCCACGGGCTGATGATGCAGCTACGTGGATGACTGTGCTAAACCAGAGGAAGCCGCGTGGAAAGCTTGACGCGTAAGAGGATTGCATGGTGTCGCGTCACTTATGTAGATAAATAGGATTTTTCTTATTTATTTAAATAACTAAATCTTTAAAAATGAATATCTTTGTGTAGAAAAATCACAAAAATAAAATAAAAATACTCTCTTGCTTATTGAACAGAGGAGAACAATGTGGAAATACTTTCATGTCCATTTGATGCATGTATAATTTTTAATTAATTAAATGGATTTTTTCTTATTTTGATTCTCTATCTGCATAGACATTTCACCATGACTTGATTTTTGGGGCTTTGATTCTATCTGTTATGAGGAGGCTTTCCTGATTTTTCCAATGTCAGGGGAGATCTCTAGGCATGGATATTTAATTTTCAAGTTAATGGTCTCTATTTTGGTATAAAAATTATAATAACTAAAATACTCATCAGAAAAATATAAAATTTATTGTGGTAGGTTCATTGTGGTTAGAGGACCCTAGGAAAAATATAAACTTAGTTTGATTTATTAAAAATATTTCTAATTGTCCTAAAAAATGAAATAAACTTAATATGGAGTAATTATAAATTTAAATAACATAATAATTATTCTCCATTGTGATCTAATGTCATAGGAGCTCCCTATAAAAATTTCAAGTCAATTGGAGTTAATTTGACCACTCAAATGAATTAATCAAACAAAATCACACTTTTGGCATTAAAATAACTATAATAATTAAAATAATAATTGAAAAATCACCAAATTGGTTTTAGGAGTTCTTTATGACCAGAGGAACCTAAGAAAAATAAAATTAGAATTAAAATAAACACTTCATTTTTTAGCTATTTTTAAGCATTTAAATAATTAAAAATCAAATAAAAATCATAAAAATTGTAAAATTGTAAAAATACACTAAATTATCACATTTGACTTGTTGATCACTTAGAACCAATTAAAATAATTTTCTTAATTTTTTAAATCATGATATTAATTTCTAAAGGCTTAAAATGAAGTTTCTCTAATTTCTCACTAAAATAATTCCAATAATTAAAATATAAATCACAAAAATATGAAATTTGTTTTTTTTTGGCTTCCTGGACTCAAAGAGATTTAATAAAAATATAAAACTTAATTTTCTACTTAAACAATATTTTATATTTAATTAAAGCCCAAAAAAACAAATAATTCTAATAATTAAATTAAACCTCTAAAAATCATGAAAATTGATCCGAGTGGTTCTCTATCCTAGGTGAACCTCCAATAATTTTATTAAGGATAGAGGTTTTGTTTTGATTGAATTATTAAATTTTGATTGAAAAATCCCTATTTTTGCATTAGAAATAATTATAAAATTAAATAAATTTAGAAAAATCATATTTTCTCCTCTAATATTTTAATTAACCCATGAGTGGGGTAACTTAAAATTTTCAAGTCATTTGAGTTTAATTTAATGAATTATAAGGTATTAGGGCATTAGGGGCAAAAGGGTAACTTTGGAATTTAAGGCTTACTTAATATTTAGGCTTAACCAAAGAGCTAAATGGGCAACAAATAATCTTAATTGATATGTTTTGATGATTGGAATATGAAAGGGATAAATAGTAGTAACCAACCTCACTTTGGTCTTGTAAAGGATAAACTTGTAATTCTCTTAAAATATATGAAACTTGGAAGAATATTTAAATAAAAAAAGATATTGAGGTGAGAGATTTTTGGAAGATCATAACTCACTGATTTTAAGCCCCAATTAATGGTTTTGAAATGACTTATAATTCATGATAAGGATTAGAGGTATAAACATTTAAATCTTTTTTTAAAATTGCAAATCTACCCATTAATTTTTAAGGGCTTAGTAGTGAACTAGGCTTAATCAAAATTTTGTTTAATGAGATCTAAAAAATAATCTATAACTAATTTAAAACTTCTTAAAACACTACAAGCCCATCTTTAAAATCAAAGTGCTAAGTTAAGTAAACCAAATTGCCCCTAAGAGTCTTTACTTATATAATTTACAAATAAAACATTAAGCGATAATTACCCCATCCTTAGGGTTAGCTAGAACTTCAGTTCATTGAGCTTAAGGGTATGGTAGGCATGGGTTATTAAATTACATAATGAGTTTGAAAAAACTCGGGACTTTTCAAGGCATTGCGAGATGCCTGGGGTCTGATCCCTAAACCTCTTTATACTCTTTTGGATATTTTGAAGTATGATTAAACTCATTATGCCTTGCTTGTGAAATCATCTATACACATAGATAAAATANTTTAACAGTAATACTCAATTTAAGGAAAAGAAGTTGTCTATGGAAGAGCTGATATTAAATATGGGTCAACAACTGCAGAATCAAGGAAATTAATTATAAATTCAAGGAAATCAATTACAAAATCAAGGAATTGCTATTAAAAATATTGAAAATCAATTAGAGCATATCACTACTGTGCTTAGTAACCAAACATTAGGAACTTTTCCTAGTACTGTGGAACTAAATCCTAAAGATCAAGGAAAAGACCAGATAAAAGCGATACAACTACGAAGTGGAAAAGAACTAGAAACAAGAGTACAAGAAGAAAAGAAAACTGAAAAAGAAAAAGTGGATAAAAAAAAGAAAAGGATCATGAATACCCAGATTTAGAATATCCATTTATACTAATGAAAATTACTGTGGAGAAACCTCCACCACCATTTCCTCAAAGACTGAAGCAACACAAGCAGAATAAAAAATTTTTCAAGTTCTTTGAAATTCTAAGGAAATTAACGGTAAATATTCCCTTCGTAGAAGCTTTAGAGCAAATGCCCAATTATGTGATGTTTATGAAAGATATTCTGAACAAGAAAAGGAAGTTTACTAATCATGAGACTGTTGCACTTAACGAAGAGTGTAGTGCAATTATTCAGAAAAAACTTCCTAAAAATTTAAAAGATCCTGGTAGTTTCATTATACCGTATGCTATTGGTGAAAAATTTTATGGAAAACCTTATGTGATTTGGGAGCCAGCATTAATCTTGTGCCTCTATCAATTTTCAAAAGATTAGGATTAGGAGAAGTCTCACCTACTTCTGTAACTCTTCAGTTAGTGAATCGATTAGTCACCTATCCTAAGGGAGTTATAGAAAATGTTTTAGTAAAAGTTGATAAACTTATCTTTCCTGTGGATTTTATTGTTTTAGATATAAAGAGTACCTATCATTTTAGGGAGACCATTTTTAGCTACTGGAAAAGCTATGATAGATGTTCAAAAATTTGATAAATTTATCTTTCCTGTGGATTTGATTATTTTAGATATGGAGGAAGATAAAGAAATATATAGAAGATGTGTTAGTAAAAGTGGATAAATTTATCTTTCTTGTGGATTTCATTATTTTAGATATGGAGGAAGATAAAGAAATACTTACAAATTTATCTTTTCTATGGATTTCATTGTTTTAGATATGGAGGAAGATAAAGAAATACCTATCGTAGGGAGACCATTTTTAGCTACTGGAAAAGCTATGATAGATGTTCAAAAAGGAGAATTAATAATGAGAGTTAACCTTTCCTGTGGATCTCATTATTTTAGATATGGAGGAAGATAAAGAAATACCTATCATTTTAGATTCTTATGGATTTCATTGTTTTAGATATGGAGGAAGATAAAGAAATACCTATCATTTTAGGGACCTTTCCCATGGATTTCATTGTTTTAGATATGGAGGAAGATAAGAAAATACCTATCATTTTAGGGAGATCATTTTAAGCTACTGGAAAAGCTATGATAGATGTTCAAAAAGGAGAATTAACTATGAGAGTTAATGATCAGGAAGTGACATTTAATATTGCAAAATCTATGAAATACCCTGTTGTTGAAAAAGATAATGAGTGTTTTCGCATGCNCTAGAAAAGCTATGATAGATGTTCAAAAAGGAGAATTAACTATGAGAGTTAATGATCAGGAAGTGACATTTAGTATTGCAAAATCTATGAAATACCCTGTTGTTGAAAGAGATAATGAGTGTTTTCGCATGCAAATTATTGAACATATACTGAACAAACATTTTAAAGAACATTTTGAAGATAAAAAGCATTTTGAAGAAGAAGAAAATTTTGAAGAGAAAGAATAATTTGAAGACAGAGCTGAAATTATTTTGGATGAAGTAGAAAATGAAAAATTATATTATGTTCAGAAAAGATTTGAGATGCNAAAGAATAATTTGAAGACAGAGCTGAAATTATTTTGGATGAAGTAGAAAATGAAAAATTAGATTATGTTCAGAAAAGATTTGAGATGCTGGATGTTACAAAAAATACTGATAAAAATCTAGTTCCGTCAATTATAAAACCACCTGAACTTGAGTTGAAAATATTTNAATGCTGATAAAAATCTAGTTCCGTCAATTATAAAACCACCTGAACTTGAGTTGAAAATATTGCCTAACCACATGAAATATGTGTTTCTGGGAGACTCATTTACATTACCTGTTATTATATCTTCAGAGTTAGATGATTTGCAAGAACAAAGACTTTTAGATACATTAAAGAAATTTAAGAAAGCTTTTGGTTGGACCTTAGCTTATATTAAAGAAATTAGTCATTCGATCTGTATGCACAGAATTATATTAAATGAACAATATAAACCACGGTTGATCCGNCAAGAACAAAGACTTTTAGATACATTAAAGAAATTTAAGAAAGCTTTTGGTTGGACCTTAGCTTATATTAAATAAATTAGTCATTCGATCTGTAAGCACAGAATTATATTAAATGAACAATATAAACCACGGTTGATCCACAAAGGAGATTAAACCCAATGATGAAAGAAGTAGTAAAGAATGAAATTTTGAAATAGTTAAACACTGAAATTATATATCCTATTTCAGATAGTGCTTGGGTAAGTCCAATTCATTGTGTTCCTAAGAAAGGAGGAGTGACTGTTGAAACAAAAGAGAATAACGAATTAATATCTATTAAACAAGTTACNTCCAATTCATTGTGTTCCTAAGAAAGGAGGAGTGACTGTTGAAACAAAAGAGAATAACAAATTAATATCTATTAAACAAGTTATTGGGTGGTGTATCTGCATTAATTATAGAAAATTAAACACTGCCACTAGGAAAGAGCACTTTCCTTTATCATTCTTTAGACCAAATTTGGATAGACTTGCTGGGCACAAATATTTTTGCTTTTTAGATGGATATATCGGTTACCATCAAATTCTTATTGCTCTTGAGGATCAAGAAAAGATAACATTTACTAGTCANATATATATATATATATATATATATATATATGCCTTGCAAGTACTGAACTTTCAAGTGGAAGAACGAGAAGACTTGACAGTTACGCTTTTATAGTTTACATCATCTTCTTTTCCTGCACTTTCGTCATGAACTTGCATGTTAAACAACGATGTCACCCTACATGTCAAAAAACTAAAACTTTTAGGATGGCCACATAA
The DNA here is from genome assembly GCA_002079205.1 of Phalaenopsis hybrid cultivar. Lineage (NCBI taxonomy): Eukaryota > Viridiplantae > Streptophyta > Magnoliopsida > Asparagales > Orchidaceae > Phalaenopsis > Phalaenopsis hybrid cultivar. Next base: position 11,844 of record JXCR01124565.1, on the reverse strand, counting down.
CTGAAACCAAAATAAAAATTTAAAAATCAAATAAGATGAAATTCACCGCCACAACATTCAAAATATAAGACAACTCAAAATTAAATCACAAACATCACAAAAAACCAAAATTGCAACTAAATTAAAACGTCTCTATCGGATGATCGGGAATCCCTCGGAGGAGGTAACCTACGGTTGCTAACAAGATTTCTCACGGTCTAAATGAAAGTATGGAACTTTTTAAATTGAGTTTAGTAAATTCATTTAGACTAAGTGAATCCGAAGAAAAATAGTGGTATCAGAACGAGAGAACTGTAGGATCCTAACTAGTGTTGCTCTAATCCACTTTAATATGCCCCATAATATTTAAATAACCATAACCTTATGAAACAATTGATTTGACATCATGAACTTACACAGTAGAAAACGTGACTTCTAAAACATGACATTTTTCTCATCTCCTCAAGTGACATTTCTAAAACTAAAACCCGCTACTTCATCAAGGAGCTTGGAGCTTTCCTATGGGCAGCTGATCCTGATGATATAGTTGTGAAAAATATATAAAGTTGACTCCGCTTTACAACGGTGCCAAAAACTTGATGTGTTATTTTATGAATAAGAATATTAAGCAATTTATGTAGGGATTCTATGCAAGTATATGTATCGTTATCAAGTAATACAGGACATTCTGTTTAAGCCCCAAATATGTATCCCACGAGGAAGGTTTAAATTAGAAAAATATAAATTAACTAGAAAATTCACAGCAATTAAAGAAAATTACTGTCACTAATTTTGAATATTTGATGTACTATCAGAACTAAATTATTAACTACTAACAAAACTATAATGCAAAGTTTGAACAGTAACTACCAAACTATGTTTACGTGATGAAGTTATCTAATATGAAAAAGCATCTTTCCCACTACAATGACTTTTTAGTAAAATGAGAAGAGATAAATGGTTTAAATCTGCCAAATAAGAGCAATTTTAATTCTCTACGCTGATTTAGTGTTATAGAGAATCATTAGTTAATCTTAGGTTTAGTCCCTAAATCCGTGGTTAGGCTGGTAGGATACTGGCTCTCACTTTAGAGCTCCCACTTCCCTTCCTCTGAAGGCTAACACTCGCTTTAGTTCTTAAACACTAAGACCAAATTGAGGATTTTAGTCTGTCACCCTAAAATCTCCAATTCTACACCCAACAATATATATTTCCCTATTTATTTGCACTTAATTACATGAATGAAATACTCCATAGAATTAAATGTGATTCTCACTCAGTTGTAGAACTCATACTCCCTTTCCCGGATCATATGTTTCACAACATATTTTAATATTTCAATTAGCCATATTGAAAAGTAAATTAATAACGGGGTTGAAAAACCATCACAATTTATTTTTTTTGTAAATTGGCACATCCAAATTATCTCTTCATTTCACCATATCTCGGAGTAGGGAGAAAGATAAAGAAAACTACTTAGACTTCATGAGAAGGATACAAAAAAACACAAATTTCATATATAAAATAAAGTTCATACAACAATAATAAACAAATAAAACTTATCTGAAACTCTTTCTCAAAGCAAATCCCTTGTAGCCTCTTGGACTCTTTCTCTCTTTACAATACTCTTGATTCTCTCTTAGAAGATGCAAGGAAGAAGAAATCTCTCACTTCTCACCCTCTCTAACAACTCTTAGAAAACAATTCACACTTAAACTCACCATAAAACTCAAAAATCTAAAGAACTAAATGACTAATGGACTCAAAGTGGTTGTAATGGGGGAGGAAGAACACGAGAGAGAGAGAGAGAGTTTTCTCATCAATTTTCGCTCTAAATAGAGCCTAATGTCGGTTTTCCAATACGTGAATCAAAAAACTCTTCAAAAAGCATCCAAATTTACCGAATCTTATATAAATCATGCTTGCACCGACCTTGGCTTCATCGACACCAGTGTCTCTTTAATTAATACATGCTCTCTATCAAATGGCGTCGTCGGTGCTGAATGTTTCTTCTAAACTCCATTTTGACTCCAAATTCCATCCTTTTTTGCTTCAAGTCCTAAAAATCAACAACCTGCAATAAAACATGAAAAATATCTTCCTTTAAAGCTCAATATCACCAAAAATGAGTATAAAATATAAGTATAAAAATGCATATATTTTTGGTGCATCAAAATCCCCAAAACTTAAATGTTATTTGTCCTCAAGTAACTCCTTTACTATATAAAAATATGACTTTTGGCAAAGAATTTAACTTCTAGATTTCTATATTTTGGTCCACTAAATACAAAAGAATAACTTAAGAAAAATGTTAACTAACACCAATTAATACTAAAGATATAAGAATATCTAGCAGTCAAGTCTAAGATTTCTAATTATCTATTCTTTTCAAAGAAAATTACAAATTGTCATATTAAAGCCACTTAGAATATCCATATGAGAAAGAACTTCATAAATCTTTATTAGTAATTATGCTAATACTTAAATACAAGTTTAGAGAATGTAGCCAAGTCTTTTTCCTTAAGTTGATTTAAGTGAAGCCAATTTTTTATTAGGTATCTCCTCAAACTTCTTCTCACATCTTTTTCTTTTCTTTTCTTTCAGGATCATTTTCAATCCTTTTTTTTTCTCTTCTTTTTTTTTATGTGAGGATTACTATATCCAGATAGCCTTTAATGATTTTGAACTTTACTATCCTCTTCTTAAAGAAAAACTTTTCACATTCCTTCACTTTATAAATTCATATTAGCTTTGAAGATTTTTCATAAATTTTTATTCTTTTCTTCTTATATGAAACTATAAGATTCTTAATACTTCAAAAATACAAATTCCTTTACTTACAATAGAAAAACATAGTCTTATTCCTCATACCAAATACCTTAATCTCTAAAATTAACCTTTATTATTGAAAATTTTTACTTAAGTTTACTGTATATTTAGAAACACAATATTTGTTATCTAAAGTCACCCTCTAATACCAAAGGTCATGTTAAATTAAAAATTTTGAAAATATAGTTAATTGAGGAAAAATAAAATTAAGTTTATTTATTTAAAAAGAAATTTTTCTTTACCCCCAAACTTAATTTTTTAAGGATTTAGCATAAAAAAATTAAAAAATAAAAGGGTGAAAAAAAACATTTAATATATAAAGAAAAAACTTATCTGTTGAAGGTTCTGATATTGAAACTTAACTCTGAAATATTCCATGTGCTAATATAAAAAACTACAATACTTAAAACATTAAATAACACATAATACATATAAAAATTTGCTAAGAAATAATTAACTACAAATACATTCAACAAAGTACTAAAAACTAACAACAATACTAAAATAAATTCCAATGCAAAAATAGTTTTACAACCTACTGTTCACAATGCAACATAACATCTAAAATAAAGCAAAGTATCACACTCTAAAAACAAA
>JXCR01124564.1:36079-68629 GCA_002079205.1 Phalaenopsis hybrid cultivar | reverse complement strand
TCTAGATGATTGAATCCCTATTATAAGTGATATATTTAGTCTTCGGGATAAATGTATTGCTTGTGGTACTGTATTAAATCATCTAAACTATTTAAAAATGTGAGATTCGTTTGGTCTCACTTATTTTAAAAATTAAAATGTTACTCCTTTCAAAAAGTTGTATTTATATTTAAATTATTTTCAAAATCACAAACTCATCACCTTTTCAAACCACGAAAATTAAGCTGAACGATAAAACGGCCGACAGTCTTCTACAAGCAAAAGTTAAANATAAAATTGACATGGTCTGCAGAGCCGTGATTTCTATATAAATTCAACTTATATAATCATGGACTCGGTCTTCTACAAGCAAAAGTTAATAAAATCTAAAATAATAAAAGAAAATCAAGCAAATACCCCGATGATACTCTTGTTTATCGGAAAGTCTCAAACGGAGGGGTTTTCTATTTTCAAAATGTCCAAAATATTAATATAACTCATGTTGAATACAAATCAATAAAAAATTACAAACTATCTCAAAACAGATTATTAGAATGTAAAAATTTTCATGAGTAATTTACTACTTTAAATTGAACAAAAAAATTCATCCGCCCTCCACAATAGTTTATTAAAAGCAATAAATTTAAGATTAATCTAAGTTTATAAAGAATCAATATTGTATTATGCATACTTTTATGGTCACTCTTGAATAATATCACATTAGTAAGACCCTGACATGTGGAATCTCATTATATGATTTTGCAATAAAACNTTTATAAAGAATCAATATTGTATTATGCATACTTTTATGGTCACTCTTGAATAATATCACATTAGTAAGACCGTGACATGTGGCATCTCATTATGTGATTTTGCAATAAAATAGTACTAGAAAAAAAACTAGATATTGAGCTCATGGCCAAAAACAAGATATCCCCTAATGGCTAGGCCTTCATTAAATTGTGAATCATAGAGTGCACCTCAAAGAACACAAAACGCTATCAACTAAGGCCCACTTACAATTGTCCTCTTGAAGAAACATTCAACCAAGTTTTATATCTCCTTCATCAGCAACGCAACCCATAGCTACTAAAAAGAATACTTTGATCAAATTAAGTTGGCCATCTCTTTTTAGTGAGTAGACTAGATCCCATGATAATTGGGGACAATGAAACAATGGGATCCCTTCACCATCTGCTCAAAGCTAAAGTGATAATCCATCTAAAATTAAACTTGCTAAAACTACATGTTAGATATACATACTAACCTTAATCAACAAGTTTCTTCAGTCAATAGAGATATAATTAACTATAAGAGCTTGCGTTTACAAGAGACCTAGAATTAGATCATGAAGTCCTCGTAAATGAGAGAATATTTTGAATAGTGTCTATCTAAGAATCAAATATCCCTCTAAAATTTTGACATGTAAGACAGATAAAAACACACTTGAGTCGGACGCGAATTTTCGAAGCCGATACTTTTTTACTTTACAAAATTATAGATTAACTAAGCCTTTAATTCCTTTCAGATGCTTTTCATTGAAAACAAGAAGGCATCCATTGCCTTTCAGATTTTCTTCTTGGACAATACCTGCTTTCCTAGTTTACAATCAGTTTCTATTTTCCTTCTTGGATCAGTTTCATTGCCTGCCTTAACTTTCCCACATCTTCAAAGACAATCTAGCTGCAATTATTCATGCAGTAAATTAAAAATTTCAACGATGGCCATTAAAAAACACTTGCACATGTACAATACAATATTTTGGCTTACTTAATTTTTGCTAATGTTATATAAATACTAACAATATTTTCACAGAAGATTCCATCACTATAAGAAATAGTAGATATTTTAGCAAGAATGATAATAGCGTTAGTGAGAGGGAAAAGACGAGGAAGATAAAAAGTGTGATATCAATCACTCAAGAAAGCAGAATTGTAGTATGATAATTAGTTTGCAGGGAAAACTGGTACTAAGAAGGCAAAGATGATAGACAAACGAAAAAACAGAAATATAGGCTATTTGTTATTTAGCTAGGGCATTCGCGTTGTGAAAGTTTAGCTGCAAGCCAACAATACAAAACACTATGGGCATCGAAGCAAAAAGAAGAAATGTTAGATAAAAGAAACTATGAAACCTCCAAAGGAAGTAAAAATGCTGGAGGCAAAAAATAGGAAAAAAATGCACAATACTGGGAATCCGATCAAAAAATGATTTACATATCATTTCATCCTCAAACAACAAATATTTAAAAATAAATTGAATCAACAATAAAATAATTAAATATTTATTATTACGCTTTTCTTTTCTTTTTAATTCTATTTTGATGTGGGCTTCCGGTATTCATTAAAAAAGTAAATACACTTTAAATTTAAGAACACTGTCACACTTGTATCAAAATGTGGTTAGAGCTGGAACAATCAGTAGTCATCAGCATCAATAACACAAACACCATTACATCTAAGCAATTATTTCACGGAAAATAAATGAATCAAATCGTATATTTGAGAACTTTAAAGTTAAATTATAATCAAAAACACAATATTGAAGGCGAAGTGCACAATATAGCACAACATTAAGGTTAAACATCAACTAACATAACGGAAAAATCATAAAATGATAGAACCAAAACCATGTAATGCAAGTTAGAATTCAATATATGAGAAATAAAATGCTGCTTTCTATGGAGGAAACACTATAATCTGACATGCATGCATAAAAATCAGTACATAGAAAAAGAGTTACACAATTGAATCACACTAATGGACGTGGAAAAATATAAGACTAAGAATTCAGCTATCATGACGCTTTCAATTTCCAAATGAACAAAATTCAGTAAACCAGAGAGTTTACAACCAATGAAGTTTTCATAATAAATCCCATCAATGACAGAGCAGCAATAGTCTAAATTATGCCAATGGAATCAAGTTATCATAATAGGTCACCTGAATTTTAAAATGAACAGGACGCAAATTCAAGTTTTCAGTTGATTTTTGCTTTATGAAGAATGAACTGTGACCATGATAATCTAGAAAATTGGGTACTGAATTAAGGAAACAATTTTTGTTACCATTCAATTTCACAATGCAATAAGCATAAAATTTAAATAGAGAATAACTGGGACATAGAAATCGAAAAGGATTATTACAGTGATGATACAGCATCATACTTTGGAGTAATTACGATGGCGATAAGCCAAAAAAGTTAGATCAGCAGCTTCTCTTAAATAATCATCCATAAACTTGAGATAATCTTTTAAAAGAGCAGAGGTTTCTGAACAAAGGGGTGACACCAACAACTGCGGTACAATATGGTGGGATACAGTTTCAAATAAGATGTTCTTTATATCCAGTGTACCATACCTGAACAAGAAAACAAAAATAACATAGCGGCATTTCAAGTGCTGATGCAGCTATATAACTTGCTAGAAAGCTATACAAAAGATAAAATCAGCAGAGCCACTATTTGATATTCTGAGAATTTTACCATTCATATGCCAATGGAAGTGCATTAATGTACGAATATAGATGCACCAAAGACAATTTGTATTGCCAAACATATCTGCACAACAAATGAAGAAGGCACACGCTAATTATTAGGTAGCTCCAAAGAGAATGATTTCATAAACTAGAATGTGGCTCTAGTTCTATTACAAATATAGATGAGCAAGATTGTAATAACATTTGACAGTATTTAAAGGACAAAAGAGACAAGATCCATAGCATAATAAGCAGTTCGTTGAGGCAAAAATTGAAAGATAAATATTCAAGTTTTTCTTAAAATGTTACTAAAATCAAAAAGACAAAACAGTTAGTAGGTCATCATTAAAAATAGTAATGAACCAAAACTGAAAAGACTACTACAACAGCTTTATGCCATCATTTTGCATCTCCTGTACTAATAACTTTGAAATTTAATGCAAGCCAAGTTAGAATTTGAATGTAAAACCATAAATCCCAAAATAAAAAAAAGTTTTAAAAAAACTATCTTCTAGGGAAATTTTGACAATCATTGAATTAAAAATTTTAAAAATGGCCACATATAGCCTTAAAAAAACCAGCAATATTTAAATATAAAACTTCAAAAGGTTCCCCTGTTTTGTACAAGGGCTTTCATTATAACCTGCAAAAACATTATTAAATTTAAAATAGTATAAAGAAAATCTAAACATAGATGTTAAAATATATAACAATAATTCTATTTTGCAAAGAGAATTTGTAGGTACAACGCATTTTAATTAGGTAGCTATGTATAATACTTTTCAAGTATCGATCATTAATTTGTGGCATTAGTTGAGCATTAAGGTAAATGAAACGATACGCTCCAGTTTGATATGATTTCTAAATAATGATGGGGCCCGCCTACTAAGCTTTAATTTTGTTACCGATTCTTTGATGGGGAATAATAGATCTTCTAAACATTAAAATAGATTCCCCTTGGAATAGTAGATCTTCTCAAAATTAAAATGTGTTACCGATTCTTTGATGGGTAACAAAGGATCTTCTCAGCATTAAAATATATTATTCACTCACTTTTAAGACAAAATTCAAATTCCTACATCTGATAATGCTATAGAATATTTTAATTCCATCCCTACTCCTTATCTTTCAAAGTAGGATATTATTCATATAAGTTATAGTATGGATACTCCTCAACAAAATGGAGTCACTGAAAGGAACAATAGACATATTTGAGGTGGTGTGCCACTTAAATCATTAGTTAGATGTCAAGTAGAGTCCTAAAACTTCAAAATCCACGTAATATTCTCACAAAATCCTACCAATACATAGCTCTTTTTCTTTCTGACTTACCAATTGTGATTTTTTGTTATTTCGCCTTTGTTCACATCCATGAACACCACATTAAACTTGATCTCAAATCTTTCAAATGCAACTTTCACAGTTACTCCAATAAAAAAGAATGCAAATGTCACTCTCCAACCACTAGGAAAATATACAATTTCATGGATATCACTCTTTTATAGAATCAATCTTATTTAGCGTCAATAATTTTTTTTTAGATAAAGAGATTACTCAACATAAAAATGATGGAAGGGAGTTCAAGAGTTGAACACTTGAATCATTTCAACGTTGTAACTAGTTAGTTGTGTTTTGCTCCCACTTACCTAATGGGTCCCTACGCGCCCAGATCCAATGAGGGTGGCGCCCAGGTTTCCACTTCGAGCATCAATGGGCAATCCATTCAAGCAACATTGGGAAACGATGAAGTGAATTCTCAGATATTTGAGAGAAATAGTCAACATGATGGTATAAACCTATGAGGATGGTGCAAAACTATGAGGATGGGGCAGATTTTAAGAAGAAGCGATGAGATGTAATCAGTTTTCAAGTGGGAGATTGTTGAGTGCAAAGCTTGTTTGCTTAGCAATCGCAACATGCAGGAGGCCAGCAGCAGCACCAATACCTAAGGACCTAAGGAGGCGCTTAGATTGACCAAGGGGCACCTAGGCACTAAGGTCTGAGCTCCCAAGAACCTGGATCCAGTGAGGATGGCGCCCAAGTGCCACTTTGAGTGCCCCCAAACTTGGATCTAAAGAGGGAAACNATATCTTTAACTAAAATTAAAATATCGGAATATCTATGATCTATTTATTAGAATAGCGAACTAGGACTATATATGTATTACAATATACAATATACAATACAAAGAAAATTAAAAAAAAATAATAGAAAATAAAAGGAGGATTTTCAATGCAAGATATAAAAACATATATCTCAACAGCACGTGTTAACCACTTTATGGTTTGGGTCTTTACAAACCTTAAAGTTTTTTTTCATTTTCCATTTGCAAAATGCCAGAAATGGATTTTTATGAAGAAAATTCACTTAAAAATGAAGCACTTTATATGATTACACTATCAGTAAAGATAAAATTGACATGGTCTGCAGAGCCGTGATTTCTATATAAATTCAACTTATATAATCATGGACTCGGTCTTCTACAAGCAAAAGTTAATAAAATCTAAAATAATAAAAGAAAATCAAGCAAATACCCCGATGATACTCTTGTTTATCGGAAAGTCTCAAACGGAGGGGTTTTCTATTTTCAAAATGTCCAAAATATTAATATAACTCATGTTGAATACAAATCAATAAAAAATTACAAACTATCTCAAAACAGATTATTAGAATGTAAAAATTTTCATGAGTAATTTACTACTTTAAATTGAACAAAAAAATTCATCCGCCCTCCACAATAGTTTATTAAAAGCAATAAATTTAAGATTAATCTAAGTTTATAAAGAATCAATATTGTATTATGCATACTTTTATGGTCACTCTTGAATAATATCACATTAGTAAGACCGTGACATGTGGCATCTCATTATGTGATTTTGCAATAAAATAGTACTAGAAAAAAAACTAGATATTGAGCTCATGGCCAAAAACAAGATATCCCCTAATGGCTAAGCCTTCATTAAATTGTGAATCATAGAGTGCACCTCAAAGAACACAAAACGCTATCAACTAAGGCCCACTTACAATTGTCCTCTTGAAGAAACATTCAACCAAGTTTTATATCTCCTTCATCAGCAACGCAACCCATAGCTACTAAAAAGAATACTTTGATCAAATTAAGTTGGCCATCTCTTTTTAGTGAGTAGACTAGATCCCATGATAATTGGGGACAATGAAACAATGGGATCCCTTCACCATCTGCTCAAAGCTAAAGTGATAATCCATCTAAAATTAAACTTGCTAAAACTACATGTTAGATATACATACTAACCTTAATCAACAAGTTTCTTCAGTCAATAGAGATATAATTAACTATAAGAGCTTGCGTTTACAAGAGACCTAGAATTAGATCATGAAGTCCTCGTAAATGAGAGAATATTTTGAATAGTGTCTATCTAAGAATCAAATATCCCTCTAAAATTTTGACATGTAAGACAGATAAAAACACACTTGAGTCGGACGCGAATTTTCGAAGCCGATACTTTTTTACTTTACAAAATTATAGATTAACTAAGCCTTTAATTCCTTTCAGATGCTTTTCATTGAAAACAAGAAGGCATCCATTGCCTTTCAGATTTTCTTCTTGGACAATACCTGCTTTCCTAGTTTACAATCAGTTTCTATTTTCCTTCTTGGATCAGTTTCATTGCCTGCCTTAACTTTCCCACATCTTCAAAGACAATCTAGCTGCAATTATTCATGCAGTAAATTAAAAATTTCAACGATGGCCATTAAAAAACACTTGCACATGTACAATACAATATTTTGGCTTACTTAATTTTTGCTAATGTTATATAAATACTAACAATATTTTCACAGAAGATTCCATCACTATAAGAAATAGTAGATATTTTAGCAAGAATGATAATAGCGTTAGTGAGAGGGAAAAGACGAGGAAGATAAAAAGTGTGATATCAATCACTCAAGAAAGCAGAATTGTAGTATGATAATTAGTTTGCAGGGAAAACTGGTACTAAGAAGGCAAAGATGATAGACAAACGAAAAAACAGAAATATAGGCTATTTGTTATTTAGCTAGGGCATTCGCGTTGTGAAAGTTTAGCTGCAAGCCAACAATACAAAACACTATGGGCATCGAAGCAAAAAGAAGAAATGTTAAATAAAAGAAAATATGAAACCTCCAAAGGAAGTAAAAATGCTGGAGGCAAAAAATAGGAAAAAAATGCACAATACTGGGAATCCAATCAAAAAATGATTTACATATCATTTCATCCTCAAACAACAAATATTTAAAAATAAATTGAATCAACAATAAAATAATTAAATATTTATTATTACGCTTTTCTTTTCTTTTTAATTCTATTTTGATGTGGGCTTCCGGTATTCATTAAAAAAGTAAATACACTTTAAATTTAAGAACACTGTCACACTTGTATCAAAATGTGGTTAGAGCTGGAACAATCAGTAGTCATCAGCATCAATAACACAAACACCATTACATCTAAGCAATTATTTCACGGAAAATAAATGAATCAAATCGTATATTTGAGAACTTTAAAGTTAAATTATAATCAAAAACACAATATTGAAGGCGAAGTGCACAATATAGCACAACATTAAGGTTAAACATCAACTAACATAACGGAAAAATCATAAAATGATAGAACCAAAACCATGTAATGCAAGTTAGAATTCAATATATGAGAAATAAAATGCTGCTTTCTATGGAGGAAACACTATAATCTGACATGCATGCATAAAAATCAGTACATAGAAAAAGAGTTACACAATTGAATCACACTAATGGGAAAAATATAAGACTAAGAATTCAGCTATCATGACGCTTTCAATTTCCAAATGAACAAAATTCAGTAAACCAGAGAGTTTACAACCAATGAAGTTTTCATAATAAATCCCATCAATGACAGAGCAGCAATAGTCTAAATTATGCCAATGGAATCAAGTTATCATAATAGGTCACCTGAATTTTAAAATGAACAGGACGCAAATTCAAGTTTTCAGTTGATTTTTGCTTTATGAAGAATGAACTGTGACCATGATAATCTAGAAAATTGGGTACTGAATTAAGGAAACAATTTTTGTTACCATTCAATTTCACAATGCAATAAGCATAAAATTTAAATAGAGAATAACTGGGACATAGAAATCGAAAAGGATTATTACAGTGATGATACAGCATCATACTTTGGAGTAATTACGATGGCGATAAGCCAAAAAAGTTAGATCAGCAGCTTCTCTTAAATAATCATCCATAAACTTGAGATAATCTTTTAAAAGAGCAGAGGTTTCTGAACAAAGGGGTGACACCAACAACTGCGGTACAATATGGTGGGATACAGTTTCAAATAAGATGTTCTTTATATCCAGTGTACCATACCTGAACAAGAAAACAAAAATAACATAGCGGCATTTCAAGTGCTGATGCAGCTATATAACTTGCTAGAAAGCTATACAAAAGATAAAATCAGCAGAGCCACTATTTGATATTCTGAGAATTTTACCATTCATATGCCAATGGAAGTGCATTAATGTACGAATATAGATGCACCAAAGACAATTTGTATTGCCAAACATATCTGCACAACAAATGAAGAAGGCACACGCTAATTATTAGGTAGCTCCAAAGAGAATGATTTCATAAACTAGAATGTGGCTCTAGTTCTATTACAAATATAGATGAGCAAGATTGTAATAACATTTGACAGTATTTAAAGGACAAAAGAGACAAGATCCATAGCATAATAAGCAGTTCGTTGAGGCAAAAATTGAAAGATAAATATTCAAGTTTTTCTTAAAATGTTACTAAAATCAAAAAGACAAAACAGTTAGTAGGTCATCATTAAAAATAGTAATGAACCAAAACTGAAAAGACTACTACAACAGCTTTATGCCATCATTTTGCATCTCCTGTACTAATAACTTTGAAATTTAATGCAAGCCAAGTTAGAATTTGAATGTAAAACCATAAATCCCAAAATAAAAAAAAGTTTTAAAAAAACTATCTTCTAGGGAAATTTTGACAATCATTGAATTAAAAATTTTAAAAATGGCCACATATAGCCTTAAAAAAACCAGCAATATTTAAATATAAAACTTCAAAAGGTTCCCCTGTTTTGTACAAGGGCTTTCATTATAACCTGCAAAAACATTATTAAATTTAAAATAGTATAAAGAAAATCTAAACATAGATGTTAAAATATATAACAATAATTCTATTTTGCAAAGAGAATTTGTAGGTACAACGCATTTTAATTAGGTAGCTATGTATAATACTTTTCAAGTATCGATCATTAATTTGTGGCATTAGTTGAGCATTAAGGTAAATGAAACGATACGCTCCAGTTTGATATGATTTCTAAATAATGATGGGGCCCGCCTACTAAGCTTTAATTTTGTTACCGATTCTTTGATGGGGAATAATAGATCTTCTAAACATTAAAATAGATTCCCCTTGGAATAGTAGATCTTCTCAAAATTAAAATGTGTTACCGATTCTTTGATGGGTAACAAAGGATCTTCTCAGCATTAAAATATATTATTCACTCACTTTTAAGACAAAATTCAAATTCCTACATCTGATAATGCTATAGAATATTTTAATTCCATCCCTACTCCTTATCTTTCAAAGTAGGATATTATTCATATAAGTTATAGTATGGATACTCCTCAACAAAATGGAGTCACTGAAAGGAACAATAGACATATTTGAGGTGGTGTGCCACTTAAATCATTAGTTAGATGTCAAGTAGAGTCCTAAAACTTCAAAATCCACGTAATATTCTCACAAAATCCTACCAATACATGGCTCTTTTTCTTTCTGACTTACCAATTGTGATTTTTTGTTATTTTGCCTTTGTTCACATCCATGAACACCACATTAAACTTGATCCCAAATCTTTCAAATGCAACTTTCACCGTTACTCCAATAAAAAAGAATGCAAATGTCACTCTCCAACCACTAGGAAAATATACAATTTCATGGATATCACTCTTTTATAGAATCAATCTTATTTAGCGTCAATAATTTTTTTTTAGATAAAGAGATTACTCAACATAAAAATGATGGAAGGGAGTTCAAGAGTTGAACACTTGAATCATTTCAACGTTGTAACTAGTTAGTTGTGTTTTGCAGGTATCAAATTCAATGATGAGGATAGAGAACTATTAATTCTACCTTCATTATCGGACAATCGGTATGGATTGGTCGTGGTGGTAACTCTTCAGGTAATATAAAGTTGAATTTTGAAGAAAAAGTGGAGTTAAGGATGAATGATGAAGTTTGCAAGAAGGCAGCGAGCGGTGAATCTTCAAGTTTTGTGTTAAATGTTGAGAATATAAGATAGGATACGGATAGGAATGCAGGCAGAGACATATTCAAGGACAACAGAAGAATGTTTAGATCAAGAAAAGGAAATGACATATGTGAATACTAGAACTGCAGAAGGAAAAGTCATTTCAAGAAGGATCGCAAAGCTCAAAGGAAGGCTGGTGGGGGAGACCAAGACAAAAATCTCTCTACAAATATCTCCACAAGTGAAATCCAAGATGACCCCCTGATTTTATCCCTAGTCAGTATTACATCTTAGATAATAGATTCAGGAGTCCCTTTTCATGCATGCCCCAACAAAGAGATTTTTAAAAACTATACTCAAAGTGGGTTAGAAAATGTATATTTGGGAGAATACAAGGTCTACAATATCATAGAAAAGAGTAATGTTAATATCAAGTGATCAAATATAATAGTCTAAAAGCTTAGTGGAGTTAGACATATTTCAATTTAGAAGAGAAATATGATCTCAGTGAGCTAGTTGGCAAAGTCAAGGTATATGACTACTTTTAAAGATTATTCGTAAAAGGCGACCAGGGGGCAATGGTGATGGTTTGAGAACATTGAAAGCACCATTTACTTGATCAATGAGAAGACATAACTCATTACTATGACTGGAACCAATGTTGATGCAGGTCTTTGACACTATAGGGTAGGCAATATGAGAGAGAAATGTGTAAAGTCTCTACTTTCAAAAAACAAAATTTAGATTATGAAATTTTTGAATTAAGAGTTTGGTGAAGATTTTTTATATGGAAAGCAGAAGAAAATTTCTCTCTCCATGGTGGGTCAATGGTGAAGCCAAAGAAGTTGAAGCTGGTATATACTGACGTGTGGGGTCCTATTCCAGTTCAATCCATTAGAAATTCCTACTAGCTTGTCACTTTCATTGACGATCACACCAGAAATGTATGAGTTTAGTTCTTACAATATAAATCTTATATATTTGAAGTGTTTAAAAAGTGAAAGACTATGATAGAAAATGAGACAAACTTCAAGCTAAAGTAACTAAGATAAAAAATGGGAGTATCATGATGAAAGGTTCAGGTAAAACTATGATTCAAAGGGGATCAGACATGAGTTCATTGTTCCAATAACACTATAGTAGAATGGTGCAGTGAAGCACGTGAATAGAACCATTATAGAGTGTATCAGGAGTATGAGGTTGCATTTAGACTTGCCAAGACAATTCTGCATCTTGAGCTGACAAACTTCTTACATGGAGATCTAAAAAAGAAAACATATATGGTGTAACTGTGAGTTATGGATTTCGAGAGAAAGAAGATTTGGTATGCAGGTTGAAGAAGAGTCTCTATGGCTTGAAACTGTACCCAAGACAGTGTTACAAAAGGTTTGAAATGTTCATGTCAAACAGTGGATACATGAAGTGTCAGGCAGACCACTACTGCTTCATTAAAAACTGATAATATTTATATCTTCCTATTGTTTTTATGTGGACGAACTTCTGATTATAAGGGCAAATATATAGAAAATCAGAAACTTCAAAGAATCATCAAGGGTGTTTGAGATGAAAGATTTAATTCCAACCAAGAAAAATTTCGGGATAAGAATCAACGGGGACAAAATTAAAGGTACACTGAAGTTATCTCAGGCAGAATATGTTGAGAAGATCTTACAAATGTTCAATATGAAGAGGAAAAACTAATTTGCAACCCCCTTAAATAGTCATTATAAGCTATCTAAAAACTATCATCGAAATCCAAAATAGAGCAAGCACAAACAGGGAGAACTTGGTATCCTTTAACAGTTGAAAGTCTGATGTATACTATGATATGTATGAGATCAGATATTGCACATGTAGTGGGAGTAGTCAGGAAGTACATAGGGAATCCAATCAAGCATCATTGGAAGGCACTAAAGTGAATTCTCATATATTCGAGAGAAATGATCAGCATGACATTTCATTTTGGAAGTGCAAGAATTGATCTACAAGGCTATAGGTTCAGATATGGTAGTAGATATAGATGTACAAGAAGTATAATATGGTATGCCATCACTTTAGGGAACACAGTGGTGAGTTGATTTTCCAGATTGCAAAAGATTGTAACACTTTCAACTACGGAAATCGAATACATTGCTATCACAAAAGATAACAAAGAAATTATTTGATTGTTGAGCTTTATGGCAGAACAAGGTAAGGTGCAGAGGGTTTGAAATCTTCATAATGACAGTATGGCGTTAATCATATGACTAAGAGTGTCATTTTTAATGTTAGGACAAAGCATATTTAGCCGAGGCATCACTTTCATCCGTTCTCTCATAAAAATTGGGTTGTTATTCTTGGAGAAGTTACACAACTTAAAATCATGTAAATATTTTTACTAAGCTGGAGTTGAAAATTGAAATTATGTTTGGCTTCAGTTTGAGATCGGGAAGGTTGAAACTATAACTGAGCAATACAACAGTACAAAACTATGAGGATGGCGTAGATCTTAAGAAGAGGTGTTGAGGTGCAATCAGTCTCCAAATGGGAGATTGTTGAGTGTGGAGTCTGTCTGCATAGAAGCCGCAACCAATAGGAAGCCAGCAGTAGCACCAATGCCTAAGGACCTAAGGAGGTGCTTAAGCACCCAAGGGGCACCTCGATGCCAAGGTCAGAGTTGCTCCCACTTACCTAATGGGTCCCTACGCGCCCAGATCCAATGAGGGTGGCGCCCAGGTTTCCACTTCGAGCATCAATGGGCAATCCATTCAAGCAACATTGGGAAACGATGAAGTGAATTCTCAGATATTTTAGAGAAATAGTCAACATGATGGTATAAAACTATGAGGATGGTGCAAAACTATGAGGATGGGGCAGATCTTAAGAAAAAGCGATGAGATGTAATCAGTTTTCAAGTGGGAGATTGTTGAGTGCAAAGCTTGTTTGCTTAGCAATCGCAACATGCAGGAGGCCAGCAGCAGCACCAATACCTAAGGACCTAAGGAGACGCTTAGATTGACCAAGGGGCACCTAGGCGCTAAGGTCTGAGCTCCCAAGAACCTGGATCCAGTGAGGATGGCGCCCAACTGCCACTCTGAGTGCCCTCAAACTTGGATCTAAAGAGGGCAATGCCCAGACACCGATTCCGAGGTAAGACGACCCCGGATTCGTGACTTCAACCCAAGCGAACAAAAAGATTGTGCCTAAAAGAGGCACTTTGGTGTCAGAAGCAGTTTGTACGCAAACAAAGATTTAAGCCTTTATTTCACGAAGAATTATGACTCTCGCACAGTGGCCTTGTAAGGTTTTCTCTCAACGGAACATAGGAGCAGAGAGGTATGGGTTTCGCAATGCAAGTTCTCGTTTGATCAAGAGAGAAATGATTGAAATCATTGAAAGCTTCAGTGCAGTAGATTTGTCAATAATCTGAGTGGTGTAATTTTTGTACATTCTCTTTCATAATGAAATTTGTGTTGTAAGACTACGTCATTTTTTCCTGTTCTTAGGATTTTTCACGTTAAATCTTGATGTATTTCACGATGCAATTTTGATTTTTAATCAGTCAAAACCCAAGCTTTTCATCCCAACAGTAAGTCAGAACATGAATAATTCAAATGAGGATCATTTGAGAACAGTGAACAGAATCTTTAGATATTTGAGATGACCCCTGGATATGATTTACTATTCAAAAGATCTGAGAAATCATGAGATTAAGCTATACACAGATGCTATTAGATAGGAGAGGTAATTAAAATCTCAATCCGAGTGTATGCTATCAAAATGCCCAAAAATATTAATGCAAATAATTTCTGTCATGAATATAGAGAAAAAATGAAATGTTAAGGATATTACAAAACATAAAAATATTCAAATAAAATCATCATTTCAAACTCATAATAACAATTCATAAACCCTCCTAAATAATTTGTCAAAAAAAAATTAATATCATACATATATGATCACCCAAAAACTTTTTGCCAACAAAAATATGGCACTTGTCCTCTTACAGTGTATTCTTGCCGTCAAATGGCACCACTAAAGAGAATGACTATGATTGAGTCTCTCTGACTAGGTGATTCATTGAAAAATAACTCTATTTGATAACAATCATGACAGATGGCATTAAATTCCCCAATGGTCTAAAACTCCTAAGTGGTAAAATATAGTGCAATTAAAAGGGCACAACACCCTCAACTAGTTAAAGTCGACTTCAAATCGTCTTATCAGAAAAACTCTCACCCAGGTTTACTAAGTCACCTTGAATGATATAAACCATAGTTGTTGGCATTAATCTTTTAATAAGGTTGTGTTAACTATCTCATCTAGTAGTGACCAAGATAATCAGAGAGTACAAAAGCATATATCTTGATTAATGAAATATTGGGTTGTATATAGAAATCCGACAGTAAAAGTTATGTCAATTGTCTAAGACTCGAGGGCAGAATATCGAGCTATACACGTCACTCCTATTCTAAAGGTGCCCTGGTTGTACATGAGCAAGGATTTCGTGATAAGCTTACCCCAGACACAATCGAGTAAAGATTCTATTATGGTACTAGTAATCTGTCTTCATAGTATATCAAAGAGCATTACTTTAGACCGGGATGCGAAAATATTCAGCCACTTTTATACCTTATGGGATATTAAGTACGAAACTTTAGTTCAATTCAATAGCTCACCCTCAAACAAATGGGCAGTCAAACGATTTAAACCACAGTTTGGAAAGCTTCATAGATATCTTGTGAAAAAAAAATATCATGTAGTAGAATTTGGTTATCCCTCGAGTTGAGTTAGACTATAATCGTTCTGCTAGTCAGCTTACATCCCATTTGAGATTGTGTATGAGCGGAACCAATTAAACCTTTGGAATTAGTCCCGACACTAGCATCTATTGAGCCTAGCACTGATGCAAAAGTTTGGGTCATGGATATTCAAAACATACATAAGCAGGGCAGATAGAAAATTGCACCAAGTCCAAAAAGGCGACATGGTATAGATCGAACTAAATGAGCAATTTCATACAGGTCGTTTAAGAAACTCAAACCTGGAGTTGATGGCCTACTAAAGATTGCTAGGAAAATTAATAAAAATGTTTACAAGCATGACTTACTGGGAAATTATAATATTTCTGCTACTTTTAATATTGATGATTTACCATTGTATTATGAGGACCTAGGTGTTTTTGAAGACGAGAGAAAAACCTCTACTACTCGAGGAGAGTGACATGCATGCGGTAGTTCTTCATGGTACCTCATACCATGACTTACGGCTCCTCTGACTACAAGAATAATGAGTCTAGAGTTTCTTTTTTTATTTATTCTATTTTCAACTAATTTCTTTTATTTCTTTCTTTAATGATTCTTTTTTTTTTCTATTTTCAAATTAGGTTATTCCCTAATATGGAGCTTTTATATATTTTATATTTGGTTGTTTAAGAATCCAATCTTCTGATTTTATATAGTTTGATAGATTTTTCTTTGATTTCTGCTCTACAGAGTATTGTAGCATCTCATGTTAGGTTTGACTACAATCGTTATAGTAGTCAACTCACAGCCCACTTGATAATGTGTAAGATTGGAGTCCCTTACACCATTGGAATTAGTCCTCATACTACCATCTATTGAGCCTAGCACTGATGCAAAAGTTTGGATCAAGGATATTCAAACCCTACATAAGCACAGTTGAAAGAAAATTGCAACCAGTTCAGGAAAGTGACATGGTATAGATCGAACTAAATGAGCAATTTCCAACAGGATATTTAAGAAACTCAAGCCAGAGCTGATGGCACACTCAAGATTGCTAAAAAGTTTAATAAAAATGTCTACAAGATTGAATTACTCGGAGATAATAATATTTATGCTACTTCTAATATTGTTGACTTGTCATTGTACCATGAGGACCTTGGTGTTTCTGAAGACGAGAGCAAGGCCTCTCCCACCTAAGGACAATGACATGGCATTCAAGAGTTCTTTGCTGTACCTCATACCATGACTTATGGCTCCCACGATTGCGAAAATAACATGTCAAGAGTTTCCTTTTTTATTTATTCTATTTTCAACAAATTTTTTTATTTCTTTCTTTATTGATTCTTTCCTTTTTTTTCCTATTTTCTAATTAGGTTATTCCCTATTAGGGAGGTTTTATACATTTTATATTTGGCTGTTTAAGACTTCAATCTTCTGATTTTATGAACTTTGAGAAATTTTTCTTTGATTTCTACGCTACAAAGCATTGTAGCATCTTCCTTTGGCAAGTGGCGTATGGATGTTCTTCGCCGCTACCTCGCCATTTCACCATTTAACCTCTGCCATCAGCTCAGAAAACTACCAAACTCTTTCGATTTGCTGTCCAACAGCATATATTGCCTCCTCTCCACTTCCAAGCATTGTCAACCAAGTATATTCTCGTCCCCTCGCTACTCCACAACCACATCCTCATTAGCTCTGCTTTTGAAACACCTTCTAGAAGCTCTAGAATCAAGTCACAAGAGCTTTTGATAACTCTACTTTTTAGTGAACCAAATACCTTGCTCTAAAAGCTAGGGCAATAATAAAAGTTTGTGAGAAGATAGTTTCCTTAAATCCATATATATACATGTGTATAAGTGCAAGCAAATCAATGTTACAAAAAAGATGATGTTCAGGATATTAAAGTCATTTTGCGAGAATATTAATCAGATTTATGTAAATATGAGCAACAATATCAAATGTTGCATGAGGATTCTTGTAAAAAACATGTGTGAAATTTACTTAGAAAAAATTGCTAGCTATTTTTATTCATATGTGGGGTAAATATATACAGGGATTTTAATCCCTCTTAATTTACAAACTAACAAAAAATATCCAAACCAGAATCAGGAAAAAAAATAACTCTGAAAAAAAAATAAAGGAACATTGATAAGAAAGGAACAAACACAGAACAAGAGGTTTTTAAATTGGTCTCCAATCAAATCTCTCACAAAATCTTGAATAGTCGGACAGTCCATATTAGAAAAATCATATGAAACTTTTTAGGTTTCTACACTCCCCCCTCAAGCTAAGTCGTAGATGTTGTAGAAACCAATCTTGCTATTGAACTTTGAGAAGGTGCTTAAAGGAAGGGTTTTGGTGAAGGCATCAATAACTTGTTGGAATGTAAAGAATAGCTTAGTTGTATGATTCCCTTATTAACATTTCGAGATGAAATATCTATCAACTTCAATATATTTGGTCATGTCTTGATACACGTGATGCTTGACATTACTGATAGCATCTTGACTGTCGCATTAAATATATAGGTCTATTGGAGGTACATCACAGTTCTCTTATCAAATTTTGAATCCCGATACTTTTCCAGATTCCCATAACAGTACTTTATATAATGATTTTGCACTGCTTCAAGAAACAACAACTTGCTTCTTACTTCTCCATGTAACTAGATTTCTCCATATGTAAGAGCAATAACTAGTAGTAGACCTTCTACTAGTTAGTTCCCCAGCCCAACTAGCAGTGTAGGATTTGACATCTTAATTTTTGGTTTTCTCATAAATTAATCCACAAACAATAGTTTTCTTGAGAAACTTCAGAAACATGGATACCAACTCCAAATGCTCTCTATTTGTGTTATCCATTGCAGTGTAAACAGATTTATATCTAATCATCCCAATTTCCTTTAGTAGATATAGAATGTATTTTCTCTGTAATACAATAATGTCTTTATTAGACCTTGTTGCTTCTGGACCTAGAAAATATCTCATGTTTTCTTGGTCCTTCATTTCAAACTTAACGACAAGCATTTCTTTGATTTAAAAATTTTCTCTTTCATCATCACGAGAAATAATCATATCATCCATATATACAGTCAATGCATTAATCTTATCTCCCTGAGTATGTTTTATGAACAATCTATGATCAACTTCACTTTAAAAATATCCATTGAATTTCATAGTTTTATAAAATCTTTCAAACCACGCCATGGTGATTGTTTAAGCCAATAGAGAAACTTCTTGATTTTGCAAACTAAGTGTTTGTTTGAATCATTCCCATGTCCTGGTTGTATCTCTATGTACACTTCTTTCAGATCCCCATTTAGAAAGGAATTTTATATCAAGTTGATGTAGTCCTTATTCCTTGTTAGTTGCTATTGAGATAAATCTGATAGTATTCAGTTTGGTAAATTGGTATGAAGGTTTCCTAATAATCAATCACATAGACCCAAATGAAATATTTTGCAAGAAGTCTGGCCTTGAATCTCTCAACGCTTCCATCAGCTTTGTATTTAATGTTGAACACCCACTTGCATTCAACTAGCTTCATATCCTGAGGGACTTTAATAAGAATCCGTGTGTCATTATGCTTTAATGCCCGAATCTCCACTTCCACTGCTTTCCTCCGTTATGAATTTGAATTTTCAAGAATTTCATGAATGGATTTAGGAATCTCCACACTATCAAGGTTAGATAAAAAGGCTCTATTGATAGCTTCCAATAAGGTACATACTCCTGAATTTGATATATGGTACAACTTCCTTGTCATCGGCACCAGAAGAGCAAGAAGATAACTCTAGATAATAGACTCACCCAAAATTTCAGGTAAATGAGAATGCAGAAGAGCAATTCTGGTTTTGCAAATTATCTTCCACCTGCTTAAGAATGTTTCCTTCTAGTTTACACACTATTCTTTGTTGTGAACAAGTTGGGTTTATTAAATATCCTCAACAAGAGTAGGAGGGTAAGGTGGAAAGGAGTAGGAAGAGAAGCAAGTGGGTTGCTGTTTAGGTTTCATCAAGTGCATCAAAAAATTGATGTTCATTTGCACTCTCCCCGAACATTAGACTTGAGACAGTATGATTGAATTTCAAAAAATATGACATCCATGGAGTTATAATATTTTATGGTATAGAAGAGTAACAATTATACCCCTTTTTGTTTGAGGCATACCCAAGGAAAACACACATGATAGATTTTGGGTCAAGCTTTGTGTGGTTTGGTTGGTTATTATGGACAAAAGAGATACAACCAAATATTTTTAGAGAAAGATGTGATGAGAATGCTCAAGCATGAGGGAATTTTTACATTAAAATAAGGAGATGGACTTTGAATCTAAGAACCCTGTTTGGTCTTCTATTCATGAGATAGGTGGTTGTGAGCACATCTCTCCAAGAATCTTTTAGAATATTCTAAGAAACTATTATAGACCTAAATACCTCCAGGAGATGTCTATCATTTCTCCCACCAATCGCATTTTAATTAGGAGTCTCAACACAGGAACTCACACATATAATATCATTCTTTGCAAAGAAGGGTCCAAGGATAGATTTGAAAAATTCCTTTTCATTATCAATTTTAAGAATTTGAATTTTGCATTGGAACTGAGTGCAAATCATGTCATAAGACTAGAAACTTTGTGCAATTTCAAATTTCTCCTTCACAAGAAATAATCAAAAAGTTCTAGTGTAATCATCAATGAAGAATACAAACCATGTGTGTCCATTGGTGGTTTTCAATTTTGAAGGTACTCATATCACTATGGATGATAGAGAAAGGATGTGAGGATTTGTGCCAAGACAATGGATATACATGATGGCATCTTTCACCAATTGACAGATGTCACATTAATAGAACTAAGGAATTTATTAATAAAAGGATGGGAGTACAACTTCACAATATCAGGAAAATTAGAATGACCCGAATGAAAATGCCTTAATAAAACTTGACTTTCAACATACTCAGACGCAACAGATTCGGGATTATGAGAAGGCGATAATGAATAAGCGAATTGTGTGTTAAGGGAATAGTTTTCCTTGAGCAGATATAGACCATGATACAATTTAGCATTGTCAATAACCTTCCCCGAATCCACCACCTGCAATTCATAAAGAGTTACAATGAAACTTAGTAATACGGTTTAGGTCATGAGTAAGTTTGCTAATTAAAAGTAAGTTGCAATCTAATTAGGGAACATAGAACAGTGATGAAAGTTGAATATCATTAGAGATTTTCACATCTCCTTTCCCAAAAATACTAGAGTGAGATCCGTGATTTTTTGGTAGTTGATGAGAGCATAAATATCCACAGTCATGTGATCAGAAGTGGTGTATTATCAAGCTGGAATGCTTCAAACTAGAACTAGATGTTTTCATTATGTACTTGGTCATAAACCCTATAGAGTGAGATCCGTGATTTTTTGGTAGTTGATGAGAGCATAAATATCCACAGTCATGTGATCAGAAGTGGTGTATTATCAAGCTGGAATGCTTCAAACTAGAACTAGATGTTTTCATTATGTACTTGGTCATAAACCCTACTCACGTTTAGCGCGGGAAGAATTATGAGCTAATGCAAGCTACAAGATTCCTTGTTACTTCTTCCCACAAGAATGCAGAACGCTTGGAGGATTCCAACAGTTGTTATTATTGTTGTTGTTGCTGCTTGTTGTCATTGCTTTTGTTGTTGTTGTGCATGTTGCTCCTGAAGAATTTTATCAAAGAAGTAAGGCCTGCACGGAAGGGCGGTTGAGGGGCCTGCAAAGAACCAAAAGAGATTATACTGCTACTGAAGAATTCAGACAAAGGAGGAAAGCTTGCCGGGAAGGGTTTCCGACCGGGGGGCCTGAAAGGAAATCAGAGGTGATTTCCGACTAAGAAGACCATAGGAGATTGCCTATCGGAAAGACCGCATATTTCCAGTTAGGAAGACTAGAGCATATTTACAATTGGAAAGAGGGGAGTTTTTGCACGGAAGGCTGAGGACATTTCTTGCCAATAAGACAAGAGGAGATTGTCTGGAGGCCCGGAAAGAAGGAATTTCCGACTGGCCTACATGCAAGCTGAGAGATTTGAGAGGTTTTGGTGACAGGGAAGCTAAAGTTTTGCTTCAAGGCTCTCAACCATGTAAAACTTTCTTGAGAAAAATTGCTTGATATTTTATTCAAAAGTAGGGTATATATATATATTTTTTCCTTATAAACGCCCCAAGGGCTAATTTTAATGAAATTGAAAAAATACATAGAAGTTGTATGAGAGGATCCAAAAAAGGTGTTCTACCCATATGATACATCAGACACTAACATCGTAAAAGGATGAAACATTGATAAAACACAAAAAAAACAAAACTTATATGAAATAAGCTGCTAGGCAAAAGCCAGTTTGCTCTTGCCTCTGCCTCTAGTTCTAGGAGCGGAGATAGCTAGCAAATTGTTGAATGTCGTTCCATTACCTGAAGTTACTAGAGTATCATCCATTAAGTTCCAAAGCTGGAGTGTGTCTTCATTCTTCTTTTTCTTTCTAGATGTGTAAACCTGTCATTCCTCATCCGATGACTGACTCATCTGATTGGTGTGATCAACAGATTGTTGGGCATGTAAGAGAGAATGAGCCCCCAGTTCCTGACTAACAGTAAAAACATTCTGATTCTGAAGAGATGATAAGCATGTCTCTTCAACACCTGATGCATGCTGGGGATGTAGAGCTTCAATACTATCCCGATTATCGGGCCCAAGTAAACAATCTGCCAATATATCAGTCGGAAGAAGAGAGATAGTATTGTCTCTAGTAGTGGGAGGGGGAGGTGGCATCGTGTCAACCGGTGTTTCAATAGTCTATGGAAGTAGGGTATATATATTAAAGACAAAGATACAGAAATGTTTGTATGGGTGGGCCTAAACACCCAACTCACACGGTACAACACACACCAAAAAATGTAAAACATGGGTACATATAAAAATAAAAAGAAACAAAAAACCACACGATGGAGTAGAGCTGAATGGGTCATCCCAAATAAAGAAGAAGTATGGGTTATCCCAATCTAGTCTTGCCTCTGGCTCTAGTTCTCGGTAGGGATCCAGCTAGCAGATTGGTAAGGTGCTGACCATTACCCGTAGTAACCAAAGTATCATCCATAAGACTACTAAACTCTTGTAGATCTCTATTTTTCTTCTTCCTCCTGGAAGTGTAAACCNGCTAGCAGATTGGTAAGGTGCTGACCATTACCCGTAGTAACCAAAGTATCATCCATAAGACTACTAAACTCTAGTAGATCTCTATTTTTCTTCTTCCTCCTGGAAGTGTAAACTTGTCATTCCTCTTCCGAAGAATCCGCACGATGGGGTAGAGCTGAATCAGAAGGATTACCAACAGTAGTAGCCACAATATGTTCTACAATATGTGAAGTATGAGTTGTCGCTACACCGGATACTTCTTGAAAAAGTGGAGCTGCGAAGTTCTCTTGTTTATCAGTTTAAAGGCTATCATTTATAGGTAATAGTCTATCAATATTGTTTTGTATGGAGTTTGTAGGTGCCAGCATCGCATCACTCGTAGTTACAGAATAGACACCTCCTATCTGGTAGTATCCTCCTTAGGTGGAACTAAAATGTCCGCAGCAGTGAGGTTAAACCCATCCTTATTCACTTGAACCTTAGATTTCAAATTAGGATGAAGTTTGTGGCATTTAGCAAGGATATGATCAAACATCTTACAGTGGGTATAATATGGGGGTTTGTGTTCCATGACGATTTGTTGTNTAGTAGCCACAATATGTTCTACAATATGTGAAGTATGAGTTGTCGCTACACCGGATACTTCTTGAAAAAGTGTAGCTGCGAAGTTCTCTTGTATATCAGTCTAAACGCTATCATTTATAGGTAATAGTCTATCAATATTGTTTTGTATGGAGTTTGTAGGTGTCAGCATCGCATCACTCGTAGTTACAGTATAGACACCTCCTGTCTGGTAGTATCCTCCTTAGGTGAAACTAAAATGTCCACAGCAGTGAGGTTAAACCCATCCTTATTCACTTGAACCTTAGATTTCAAATTAGGATGAAGTTTGTGGAATTTAGCAAGGATATGATCAAACATCTTACAGTGGGTATAATATAGGGATTTGTGTTCCATGACGATTTGTTGCCAATAACCATTATGGGTTATGCTCAACCAGACTTCAATAACATCAGGTAAAGTAATATCCATTTCCACAAGTATTCTGGCCACCGAGGGTCTGGTTAGGTTGAAAGTAGACAAATCTAGTTTCAAAGGATCCCCAAGGATGGTCCCAATAGAGTTTGAGAACCTGATGGTAAAAAAAATGCAGCTTGAGACCAGATAAACTAAACCATACCGGTACAGTGGGAGTTCCATGATATGGGTCGAAATTAGGAGACCACTTGAGTAACTTCATTGATTTGTCTTCAATATTAAGATATTTCTTGGAGAAAATTCTGGTGAAGTCTTCAGTCACTGTTAGTTGGATCAACACATGTCTTTTATCAATGAGTCCCACTTTTCACTTGCATGTTATCTTAAGATCATCAACACTCTTTCTGATAACATCCATAGGAGGGTGTCCCCACTGAAATTTTTCAATAACAGCAAACATAAATTTTTCCGTCATGGTAGAAATTTCTGATTCAGTGAAAAGATTGTTTATTTTCCACCTTTCCTACTTCCTTCTTAATAAAAAAGACAATCATATGTACCCTCACGAGATTCCATATAACTTGAGGGAAATCCCACTGCGGGCTCCACCTGAGGGTTACCCACCACGTGGGCATATGAGACTTTGTCCGGCTCAACCAAACAAGAAGGCGCCATCAAAGCAAGGAGAGTTGTGGGCATTAAGCTACAGAGAAGTTGTTGCGACAGGAAAAACAGTGAGAAGCTTCACGAAACTGAGCTGACGAGCAACTCTGTCGCAGACGGCGTGACGCCGAACTGGAGTCGAGCGGCTCTATCGCAGACAGAAGCAGGACTCGGATGTCGAGCGACTGGACTTGTATAGCAGACGCGAACGCGTCGTCGTCGAGACGCAGACAAACACCNATCAACTTCAATATATTTGGTCATGTCTTGATACACGTGATGCTTGACATTACTGATAGCATCTTGACTGTCACATTAAATATATAGGTCTATTGGAGGTACATCACAGTTCTCTTATCAATTTTTGAATTCCGATACTTTTCCAGATTCCCATAGCAGTACTTTATATAATGATTTTGCACTGCTTCAAGAAACAACGACTTGCTTCTTACTTCTCCATGTAACTAGATTTCTCCATATGTAAGAGCAATAACTGGTAGTAGACCTTCTACTAGTTAGTTCCCCAGCCCAACTAGCAGTGTAGGATTTGACATCTTAATTTTTGGTTTTCTCATAAATTAATCCACAAACAATAGTTTTCTTGAGAAACTTCAGAAACATGGATACCAACTCCAAATGCTCTCTATTTGTGTTATCCATTGCAGTGTAAACAGATTTATATCTAATCATCCCAATTTCCTTTAGTAGATATAGAATGTATTTTCTCTGTAATACAATAATGTCTTTATTAGACCTTGTTGCTTCTGGACCTAGAAAATATCTCATGTTTTCTTGGTCCTTCATTTCAAACTTAACGACAAGCATTTCTTTGATTTAAAAATTTTCTCTTTCATCATCACGAGAAAGAATCATATCATCCATATATACAGTCAATGCATTAATCTTATCTCCCTGAGTATGTTTTATGAACAATCTATGATCAACTTCACTTTAAAAATATCCATTGAATTTCATAGTTTTATAAAATCTTACAAACCACGCCGTGGTGATTGTTTAAGCCAATAGAGAAACTTTTTGATTTTGCAAACTAAGTGTTTGTTTGAATCATTCCCAAGTCCTGGTTGTATCTCTATGTACACTTCTTTCAGATCCCCATTTAGAAAGGAATTTTATATCAAGTTGATGTAGTCCTTATTCCTTGTTAGTTGCTATTGAGATAAATCTGATAGTATTCAGTTTGGTAAATTGGTATGAAGGTTTCCTAATAATCAATCACATAGACCCAAATGAAATATTTTGCAAGAAGTCTGGCCTTGAATCTCTCAACGCTTCCATCAGCTTTGTATTTAATGTTGAACACCCACTTGCATTCAACTAGCTTCATATCCTGAGGGACTTTAATAAGAATCCATGTGTTATTATGCTTTAATGCCCGAATCTCCACTTCCACTGCTTTCCTCCGTTATGAATTTGAATTTTCAAGAATTTCATGAATGGATTTAGGAATCTCCACACTATCAAGGTTAGATAAAAAGGCTCTATTGATAGCTTCCAATAAGGTACATACTCCTGAATTTGATATATGGTACAACTTCCTTGTCATCAGCACCAGAAGAGCAAGAAGATAACTCTAGATAATAGACTCACCCAAAATTTCAGGTAAATGAGAATGCAGAAGAGCAATTCTGGTTTTGCAAATTATCTTCCACCTGCTTAAGAATGTTTCCTTCTAGTTTACACACTATTCTTTGTTGTGAACAAGTTGGGTTTATTAAATATCCTCAACAAGAGTAGGAGGGTAAGGTGGAAAGGAGTAGGAAGAGAAGCAAGTGGGTTGCTGTTTAGGTTTCATCAAGTGCATCAAAAAATTGATGTTCATTTGCACTCTCCCCGAACATTAGACTTGAGACAGTATGATTGAATTTCAAAAAATATGACATCCATGGAGTTATAATATTTTATGGTATAGAAGAGTAACAATTATACCCCTTTTTGTTTGAGGCATACCCAAGGAAAACACACATGATAGATTTTGGGTCAAGCTTTGTGTGGTTTGGTTGGTTATTATGGACAAAAGAGATACAACCAAATATTTTTAGAGAAAGATGTGATGAGAATGCTCAAGCATGAGGGAATTTTTACATTAAAATAAGGAGGACTTTGAATCCAAGAACCCCGTTTGGTCTTCTATTCATGAGATAGGTGGTTGTGAGCACATCTCTCCAAGAATCTTTTAGAATATTCTAAGAAACTATTATAGACCTAAATACCTCTAGGAGATATCTATCATTTCTCCCACCAATCGCATTTTAATTAGGAGTCTCAACACAGGAACTCACACAAATAATATCATTCTTTACAAAGAAGGGTCCAAGGATAGATTTGAAAAATTCTTTTTCATTATCAATTTTAAGAATTTGAATTTTGCATTGAAACTGAGTGCAAATCATGTCATAAGACTAGAAAATTTGTGCAATTTCAAATTTCTCCTTCACAAGAAATAATAAAAAAGTTCTAGTGTAATCATCAATGAAGAATACAAACCATATGTGTCCATTGGTGGTTTTCAATTTTGAAGGTACTCATATCATTATGGATGATAGAGAATGGATGTGAGGATTTGTGCCAAGACAATGGATATACATGATGGCATATTTCACCAATTGACAGATTTCACATTAATAGAACTAAGGCATTTATTAATAAAAGGATGGGAGTACAACTTCACAATATCAGGAAAATTAGAATGACCCGAATGAAAATGCCTTAATAAAACTTGACTTTCAACATACTCAGACGCAACAGATTCGGGATTATGAGAAGGCGATAATGAATAAGCGAATTGTGTGTTAAGGGAATAGTTTTCCTTGAGCAGATATAGGCCATGATACAATTTAGCATTGTCAATAACCTTCCCCGAATCCACCACCTGCAATTCATAAAGAGTTACAATGAAACTTAGTAATACGGTTTAGGTCATGAGTAAGTTTGCTAATTAAAAGTAAGTTGCAATCTAATTAGGGAACATAGAACAGTGATGAAAGTTGAATATCATTAGAGATTTCCACATCTCCTTTCCCAAAAATACTAGAGTGAGATCCGTGATTTTTTGGTAGTTGATGAGAGCATAAATATCCACAGTCATGTGATCAGAAGTGGTGTATTATCAAGCTGGAATGCTTCAAACTAGAACTAGATGTTTTCATTATGTACTTGGTCATAAACCCTATAGAGTGAGATCCGTGATTTTTTGGTAGTTGATGAGAGCATAAATATCCACAGTCATGTGATCAGAAGTGGTGTATTATCAAGCTGGAATGCTTCAAACTAGAACTAGATGTTTTCATTATGTACTTGGTCATAAACCCTATAGAGTGAGATCCGTGATTTTTTGGTAGTTGATGAGAGCATAAATATCCACAGTCATGTGATCAGAAGTGGTGTATTATCAAGCTGGAATGCTTCAAACTAGAACTAGATGTTTTCATTATGTACTTGGTCATAAACCCTATAGAGTGAGATCCGTGATTTTTTGGTAGTTGATGAGAGCATAAATATCCACAGTCATGTGATCAGAAGTGGTGTATTATCAAGCTGGAATGCTTCAAACTAGAAC
This sequence comes from Phalaenopsis hybrid cultivar, assembly GCA_002079205.1. Lineage (NCBI taxonomy): Eukaryota > Viridiplantae > Streptophyta > Magnoliopsida > Asparagales > Orchidaceae > Phalaenopsis > Phalaenopsis hybrid cultivar. The sequence continues at coordinate 40,789 of JXCR01124564.1, read as the reverse complement.
TAGATGTTTTCATTATGTACTTGGTCATAAACCCTATAGAGTGAGATCCGTGATTTTTTGGTAGTTGATGAGAGCATAAATATCCACAGTCATGTGATCAGAAGTGGTGTATTATCAAGCTGGAATGCTTCAAACTAGAACTAGATGTTTTCATTATGTACTTGGTCATAAACCCTACTCACGTTTAGCGCGGGAAGAATTATGAGCTAATGCAAGCTACAAGATTCCTTGTTACTTCTTCCCACAAGAATGCAGAACGCTTGGAGGATTCCAACAGTTGTTATTATTGTTGTTGTTGCTGCTTGTTGTCATTGCTTTTGTTGTTGTTGTGCATGTTGCTCCTGAAGAATTTTATCAAAGAAGTAAGGCCTGCACGGAAGGGCGGTTGAGGGGCCTGCAAAGAACCAAAAGAGATTATACTGCTACTGAAGAATTCAGACAAAGGAGGAAAGCTTGCCGGGAAGGGTTTCCGACCGGGGGGCCTGAAAGGAAATCAGAGGTGATTTCCGACTAAGAAGACCATAGGAGATTGCCTATCGGAAAGACCGCATATTTCCAGTTAGGAAGACTAGAGCATATTTACAATTGGAAAGAGGGGAGTTTTTGCACGGAAGGCTGAGGACATTTCTTGCCAATAAGACAAGAGGAGATTGTCTGGAGGCCCGGAAAGAAGGAATTTCCGACTGGCCTACATGCAAGCTGAGAGATTTGAGAGGTTTTGGTGACAGGGAAGCTAAAGTTTTGCTTCAAGGCTCTCAACCATGTAAAACTTTCTTGAGAAAAATTGCTTGATATTTTATTCAAAAGTAGGGTATATATATATATTTTTTCCTTATAAACGCCCCAAGGGCTAATTTTAATGAAATTGAAAAAATACATAGAAGTTGTATGAGAGGATCCAAAAAAGGTGTTCTACCCATATGATACATCAGACACTAACATCGTAAAAGGATGAAACATTGATAAAACACAAAAAAAACAAAACTTATATGAAATAAGCTGCTAGGCAAAAGCCAGTTTGCTCTTGCCTCTGCCTCTAGTTCTAGGAGCGGAGATAGCTAGCAAATTGTTGAATGTCGTTCCATTACCTGAAGTTACTAGAGTATCATCCATTAAGTTCCAAAGCTGGAGTGTGTCTTCATTCTTCTTTTTCTTTCTAGATGTGTAAACCTGTCATTCCTCATCCGATGACTGACTCATCTGATTGGTGTGATCAACAGATTGTTGGGCATGTAAGAGAGAATGAGCCCCCAGTTCCTGACTAACAGTAAAAACATTCTGATTCTGAAGAGATGATAAGCATGTCTCTTCAACACCTGATGCATGCTGGGGATGTAGAGCTTCAATACTATCCCGATTATCGGGCCCAAGTAAACAATCTGCCAATATATCAGTCGGAAGAAGAGAGATAGTATTGTCTCTAGTAGTGGGAGGGGGAGGTGGCATCGTGTCAACCGGTGTTTCAATAGTCTATGGAAGTAGGGTATATATATTAAAGACAAAGATACAGAAATGTTTGTATGGGTGGGCCTAAACACCCAACTCACACGGTACAACACACACCAAAAAATGTAAAACATGGGTACATATAAAAATAAAAAGAAACAAAAAACCACACGATGGAGTAGAGCTGAATGGGTCATCCCAAATAAAGAAAAAGTATGGGTTATCCCAATCTAGCCGTGCCTCTGGCTCTAGTTCTCGGTAGGGATCCAGCTAGCAGATTGGTAAGGTGCTGACCATTACCCGTAGTAACCAAAGTATCATCCATAAGACTACTAAACTCTAGTAGATCTCTATTTTTCTTCTTCCTCCTGGAAGTGTAAACTTGTCATTCCTCTTCCGAAGAATCCGCACGATGGGGTAGAGCTGAATCAGAAGGATTACCAACAGTAGTAGCCACAATATGTTCTACAATATGTGAAGTATGAGTTGTCGCTACACCGGATACTTCTTGAAAAAGTGGAGCTGCGAAGTTCTCTTGTTTATCAGTTTAAAGGCTATCATTTATAGGTAATAGTCTATCAATATTGTTTTGTATGGAGTTTGTAGGTGCCAGCATCGCATCACTCGTAGTTACAGAATAGACACCTCCTATCTGGTAGTATCCTCCTTAGGTGGAACTAAAATGTCCGCAGCAGTGAGGTTAAACCCATCCTTATTCACTTGAACCTTAGATTTCAAATTAGGATGAAGTTTGTGGCATTTAGCAAGGATATGATCAAACATCTTACAGTGGGTATAATATGGGGGTTTGTGTTCCATGACGATTTGTTGTCAATAACCATTATGGGTTATGCTCAACCAGACTTCAATAACATCAGGTAAAGTAATATCCATTTCCACAAGTATTCTGGCCACCGAGGGTCTGGTTAGGTTGAAAGTAGACAAATCTAGTTTCAAAGGATCCCCAAGGATGGTCCCAATAGAGTTTGAGAACCTGATGGTAAAAAAAATGCAGCTTGAGACCAGATAAACTAAACCATACCGGTACAGTGGGAGTTCCATGATATGGGTCGAAATTAGGAGACCACTTGAGTAACTTCATTGATTTGTCTTCGATATTAAGATATTTCTTGGAGAAAATTCTGGTGAAGTCTTCAGTCACTGTTAGTTAGATCAACACATGTCTTTTATCAATGAGTCTCACTTTTCACTTGCATGTTATCTTAAGATCATCAACACTCTTTCTGATAACATCCATAGGAGGGTGTCCCCACTGAAATTTTTCAATAACAGCAAACATAAATTTTTCCGTCATGGCAGAAATTTCTGATTCAGTGAAAAAGATTGTTTATTTTCCACCTTTCCTACTCCCTTCTTAAAAAAAAAACAATCATATGTACCCTCACGAGATTCCATATAACTTGAGGAAAATCCCACTGCGGGCTCCACCTGAGGGTTACCCACCACGTGGGCAAATGAGACTTTGTCCGGCTCAACCAAACAAGGAGGCGCCATCAAAGCAAGGAGAGTTGTCGGCATTAAGCTACAGAGAAGTTGTTGCGACAGGAAAAACAGTGAGAAGCTTCACGAAACTGAGCTGACGAGCGACTCTGTCGCAGACGGCGTGACGCCGAACTGGAGTCGAGCGGCTCTATCGCAGACAGAAGCATGACTCGGATGTCAAGCGACTGGACTTGTATAGCAGACGCGAACGCGTCGTCGTCGAGACGCAGACAAACACAGACGAAGCAGAAAGGAGCGGAAGCTTCGAGCGACAGAATCAATGGCGATCGTCATTCGAAACATTCGAAACCCTAGCAGAGGAGTCGTCCTCCATTCAAAAGTTTTCCAAATTGGCCTTCAATCAAATCTCCCATAAGATCTTGGATAGTCGGTCAGTCCATACTGGGAAAACCACTTGAAACTTCTAAGGTTTCAACAATCTGAAAATTTCTTCGAAAAAAACAAAATATCTTTTAACTATAATGGTCAGGTCTAAGAATGAAAGTCGCTAATATCATGGCATCTATGCATAATCAAATGCATGTTATGTCTAAGAATGAAAGTCGCTAATATCATGGCATCCATGCATAATCAAATGCATGTTAGGCCTTGACATCAATTCATGATGGGCCTATAAGGCCAATAAGATNTATTTCCAGTTAGGAAGACTAGAGCATATTTACAATTGGAAAGAGGGGAGTTTTTGCACGGAAGGCTGAGGAGATTTCTTGCCAATAAGACAAGAGGAGATTGTCAGGAGGCCCGGAAAGAAGGAATTTCCGACTGGCCGACATGCAAGCTGAGGGGTTTGAGAGGTTTTGGTGACAGGGAAGCTAAAGTTTTGCTTCAAGGCTCTCAACCATGTAAAACTTTCTTGAGAAAAATTGCTTGATATTTTATTCAAAAGTAGGGTATATATATATATATATTTTTTCTTTATAAATGCCCCAAGGGCTAATTTTAATGAAATTGAAAAGATACATAGAAGTTGTATGAGAGGACCCAAAAAAGGTGTCCTACCCATATGATACATCAGACACTAACATCGTAAAAGGATGAAACATTGATAAAACATAAAAAAAAATAAAACTTATATGAAATAAGCTGCTAGGCACAAGCCAGCTTGCTCTTGCCTCTGCCTCTAGTTCTAGGAGCGAAGATAGCTAGCAAATTGTTGAATGTCGTTCCATTACCCGAAGTTACTAGAGTATCATCCATTAAGTTCCAAAGCTGGAGTGTGTCTTCATTCTTCTTTTTCTTTCTAGATGTGTAAACCTCTCATTCCTCATCCGATGACTGACTCATCTGATTGGTGTGATCAACAGATTGTTGGACATGTAAGAGAGAATGAGCCCCCAGCTCCTGACTAACAGTAAAAACATTCTGATTCTGAAGAGATGATAAGCATGTCTCTTCAACACCTAATGCATCCTGGGGATGTAGAGCTTCAATACAATCCCGATTATCGGGTTCAAGTAAACCATCTATCAATATATCAGTCGGAAGAAGAGAGATAGTATTGTCTCTAGTAGTGGGAGGGGGAGGTGGCATCGTGTCAACCGGTGTTTCAATAGTCTATGGAAGTAGGGTATATATATTAAAGACAAAGATACAGAAATGTTTGTATGGGTGGGCCTAAACACCCAACTCACACGGTACAACACACACCAAAAAATGTAAAACATGGGTACATATAGAAATAAAAAGAAACAAAAAACCACACGATGGAGTAGAGCTGAATGGGTCATCCCAAATAAAGAA
>JXCR01124564.1:0-11763 GCA_002079205.1 Phalaenopsis hybrid cultivar | reverse complement strand
TTGAGCAAATTTTATAAGATGAACATGAGGACATGACAACTGGGTCTCATATCAAAGAGCCGCCAAATGGCGCCAAAAAGAAGTTAAATAAGTAGAACTTGACGCTTCATGAAAAAAAGTTATCTAATAGTGTAAACCAAAATAAGCTCAGGTAAGCATTTCAAGGTCAGCATNTATATATATATATATATATATATATATATATATATATATATATATATATATATATAGATTGCCCAAAAATTTGAGCAAATTTTATAAGATGAACATGAGGACATGACAACTGGGTCTCATATCAAAGAGCCGCCAAATGGCGCCAAAAAGAAGTTAAATAAGTAGAACTTGATGCTTCATGAAAAAAAGTTATCTAATAGTGTAAACCAAAATAAGCTCAGGCAAGCATTTCGAGGTCAGCATCAAGATGTGACACTTAGTTTTCAAACTCAAATATCCACCACTAAAGATCCCAGTGGAAGTGAAAAAAGTTCGAAGTACAAGGCTTCACAAAAAAACTTAGCTCGAAAAAGTTATAAAGCTTGAAAATAGGTTTGCCTCCAAGAATTCATCTTTGATGAAACATGTTGTCGGCGATAAAAAGTAGGGTTGGGGGAGTTGCCCGTAAGAAGCTGTCGGTCACCGAAATTGAAATCCTGTCGCCCGCTTAAGAAAGACGCTTTAACTTACGTATAGATTTAAGTTTAAAATCAAATATGAAAATCAAACTGACCTCATATTTTTCATAGTTTAAATAAAAGAGTGTTTTACCTCAAACTATGTATCTATCCCGAGAGATAAACACAAGACTTGAGGAAGAAACTCAATCAAATAAACCAAGAAATACATAACGTTCGTTTGGTCTGAGAAACCGTTTTATTTGGCGACAAATTCCCCTATTTAATATGAAAAATTAAATAGGGTTTATTTCAAGCTGGGTTCAGAAAAGTTTCCTATAAGGGCAAGCCCTTATAGTTAATTACATCTTAAATGACCGAAATCACTTAAGAATACTCTCGATAAAAAATCAGGAAAAATTATCTTCAAAGACTCCAAAAGGATGGGATTTTTCAACGAAATCAGACAAAGATGTGTGAAAGAGGAACGACTCAAGTTTGGAACATTTATTACAGAATCCAAAAAAAGAAGAACTACGGGATGTCACAGATCCAAAGGAGATCCTCGGTGACTTCCCAGTCTACCANAAAGTAGACCTTTTAGATTCTGATGGGAGGATGAATCCAGATGATTTCCTCGAGTGGATGCAAATGATTGAGCAGATATTTGAGTACAAGGACATTTTCAATGATAGAACAGTGAAGCTAGCTGCCATCAAGCTGATGTGTATGCTTTCCTGTGGTGGGAGAACTTGGAAAAGGAGGGATAGAGGGAATGGCGAGACAAAATCACTTCTTGAAAGAAGATGAAGAAGGTGCTGTTGCGATAATATCTACCCTCGCAATACCACTAGGATATTCTTATGAAACTCTACTACCAACAATAGGAGCTATTAATGGAGAACATAGTTAATGCAGCTCAATTTGAAATGTGAGCTGAATGAGACAGGATATTCCATAACTCAATATTAATGGGGCTTAAAGCCCGCAATTAGTAATGTGGTCCCACGGCAAACCTACTGGACATTTATAGATGTGTAGACCTTAGTGTTGAAAGTAAAGAGACAACAGAGGCAACAGAGGTACCCGTATCACTTCAAACAATCCCTTATAGTTGAAGTCCCCGACATGAGCACGCCTGGACGAGTGGGAAAGATTGGACAGAGAATTGACAAGACAGGTCAAAGTGAGAAGAAGTCGGAGAAGACCAGTGCACTTGGTATGGTTCCAACACAAAAATCGATGCCATGAATTTGGCCATATCGTCTCCGGCTGCCTGACAAGCAGAGTAGTGTCCTTCACCGAACAGGGTGCTGTGGAGGAAGTGAGTAATGAAGAAACAATGAAGGATCAAGGGGAAGAATACCAGCCCAATGAGATGAAGAGGAAATGCTAGTGATAAGAAAAGTTTTGTGGAAGGAATCGTAGAGGGATCACTCGTGGTTGAGGCACAGTATCTTCTNAAAGTAGACCTTTTAGATTCTGATGGGAGGATGAATCCAGATGATTTCCTCGAGTGGATGCAAATGATTGAGTAGATATTTGAGTACAAGGACATTTTCAATGATAGAACAGTGAAGCTAGCTGCCAACAAGCTGATGTAATATGCTTTCCTGTGGTGGGAGAGCTTGGAAAGAGAGGGATAGAGGGAACGACGAGACAAAATCACTTCTTGAAAGAAGATGAAGAAGGTGCTGTTGCGATAATATCTACCCTCGCAATACCACTAGGATATTCTTATGAAACTCTACTACCAACAATAGGAGCTATTAATGGAGAACATAGTTAATGCAGCTCAATTTGAAATGTGAGCTGAATGAGACAGGATATTCCATAACTCAATATTTATGGGGTTTAAAGCCCGCAATTAGTAATGTGGTCCCACGGAAAACCTACTGGACATTTAGAGATGTGTAGACCTTAGTGTTGAAAGTAAAGAGACAACAGAGGCAACACAGGTACCCGTATCACTTCAAACAATCCCTTACAGTTGAAGTCCCCAACATGAGCACGCCTGGACGAGTGGGAAAGATTGGACAGAGAATTGACAAGACAGGTCAAAGTGAGAAGAAGTCGGAGAAGACCAGTGCACTTGGTATGGTTCCAACACAAAAATCGATGCCATGAATTTGGCCATATCGTCTCCGGCTGCCTGACAAGCAGAGTAGTGTCCTTCACCGAACAGGGTGCTGTGGAGGAAGTGAGTAATGAAGAAACAATGAAGGATCAAGGGGAAGAATACCAGCCCAATGAGATGAAGAGGAAATGCTAGTGATAAGAAAAGTTTTGTGGAAGGAATCGTAGAGGGATCACTCGTGGTTGAGGCACAGTATCTTCTGCATTAGATTTATAGTGAGAGTGAAAGTTTGCAGCCTCATTATTGATGGAGGAAGCTGTGAGAACATGGTCTCCGCTTTCATGTTGAAGAAGTTTGATCTGATTACATATAAACACTCTTAGCCCTATTTTCTGACGTGTTTCAAAAAGGGTATGAGATATGAGTTTATCTGCAGTGTCTAGTAAAGTTTTTCATTAGATATCAACTACAAGATCATGTGTGGTGTGACGTTTTGCCCATGGATGCCTATGCATCCTATTGGGGAGACCGTGGAAGTCCGATTGCAAGATGCATCATGACGGGTTTAAGAACACTTACACATACACAAAGGAGGGGGAACACATCTTTCTATTTTCCATCAAGGATTCTGCAGCTACACCAGTAAGGAATAAGCCAGAGGTCCCACGTGCCATTATTGTGTATTCAGTTTGAGAAGCCCTTGTGACACTGACCTTAGTCATTTTAGAGGGAAATGAGGAGGAGATAGATCCACAAGTGATGGTCCAACCACTATTAGCCGACTTTTCATGAGGTGATTTCCAACAACATAGCATATGGTATATCACTGCTAAGGTGTATTTAATATGCCATAGATCTTATCCCAAGATTAGTGTTGCCAAATAGGCTTGTATATAGATTGAGGCCAATGGAGTATAAGGAGTTATAGAGGCCAGTGCAAGATCTCATTACTAAGAGATTCGTGTGAGAGAGTACTAGCCCATGCATAGTTCATGTGCTGATGGTGCTCATGAAGGTCAGTTCATGGAGGATATGCATCAATAGTCGAGCTATCAACAAGATCACCGTTAACTATCGGTTTCCCATCCCTTGGCTGGATGGCCTATTGAAATAGTTAGTTGGAGCTATAGTCTTTTCCAAGATTGATCCGCACAAAAATATCATTAGACTAGAATGAGGTCGGGGGATAATGGAATACCGCCTTCAAGACAAGTGATGGGTTTTATGAGCGGATTGCCATGCCGGTTGAATTGTTCAATGCACCTAACACTTTCAAGAGGCCGATGAATTAGGTGTTCTGGGTTACATGACAAAGTTCGTGGTTGTTTACTTCAACTACATCCTTGTCTGCAAGAGTTCCGAGGAGGATTTGCAGCATCTGAGGCAGGTATTCGAGGTTTTGCGGGCGAAGAAGCTATATGCGCACTTGAAGAAATGCCACTTCTTGAGGATGCGGCGTTTTGTGGGTTATATTGTATTCAGTGCAGACATTCAGATGGAACCTGCAATGATAGAGGCGATCCTGAGTTAGGCACGACCATAGTCTTTTAATGAACTAAGTCATTTCTTGGAGTTAATGTCATTTTACAGGTGATTCATCAAGAGCTGCAAAACCATTATAGCTCCCTTGACTGAGCTTTTGAAGGGAGAGAAGTTTTATGTGACAGAGACATCCCATTCCAGTTTTGATACTCTTAAAAGAAGGTGAACAAGACCCATTGTTAGTTTTACCAGATTTCAATCAAGTGTTTAACATGAATTGTTATGCCTTTAATTTGGAAATTAGAACAGTGTTGAGCCACGACGGATGCCCTATATTCTTCTTCTATGAGATGTTAAATGAGTCTAGGAGAAAGTATCGACATAGGACAAGGAGTTCTAATCAATTGTGAAAGTCTTTTAACACTAGAGCCACTACCTTTTGAAGAACTAGTTTGCTTTATTCATAGATCATGAGGCGCAGAGATTCTTGAACAGCCAGAGCAAGTTGAAGGGTAGACATGCTTTGTTGGTTGAGTTACTGGCGTTATTCCAGTTCATGCTCAAGCACAAAACTGGAAGTCAGAATTGAGTAGCTGATTACTTGACTCGTCAACATTTATTGATTGCCTCTATGTAGTATAAAGGCTGGGATTTGAGGTCGTGAAGGAGTTCTACATGACAAAAAAGGATTTTAGGAAAATTTGTGGACATTTTCAAGGAGCCCCATAGTGCCATATTGACATGTCTTGTAGTATGCTAATTTTCTTTTATACTTAACAGTTACTTTTGATAAAATTACACTATAAAGGAAAATATTTTCATGTTTTTGTTGCAGGTATAAAAGACAGAAGATTTGGAGCAAATTAGAGCGGAAACAGAGCGAAAAGGAGGCAAATGGAGCAAACAACAGGTTGACGCCTAGCTGGCAACTAGGCACTACTCCATGGCGCCGCAGATGGGCTCTTAGGCGTCAAATGGTGTCACAAACAGAGAAAGTGGCGCAATGGCTCCACAGACTAGTGCCTAGGAGCCAGAACTGTTCGAGGCAGTTTCAGCACGACCCGTAGAGTTATTTGACGGATTTAAGATGTTTGAAAAAACACTTTTTGGCATTTCGAGATCCTGAAATTCTTCAGGAAGGCCAAGAGGTCGTAGATAGAAGCAAGAAATATACATTTTTACCTTTTTCTCGAGAGATTGAAGAGGGGATTTTGAGAGAAAATTGTTAAGGGAATTATATCAACATTGCAAGGAACAACATGAGGCTTTGTTGGAGGAATTTGCATCTTTTTTTAGAGGGAAAAGCTAAGTATATTGTTATCTAATGTTTTGTACTTGTTGTAAATATATATTTAGTGGATTCATTTGTGTTAGGATGATGTCTTCTATGGTGTTCTTCATGAGTTGTGAGTAGATTTCTTTTACCCTTCTCTTGTGTTGAATAAGTAAGATTTTTAGGATGTGTAGGATGCTTTTAGAATTGATTTTTAAACTTTTATGTGATGGTTTTCTTTCCGCGCTTCATTTACTTTTTGTACTAGCCATATGAACTGTTAAAATTATATGTTCACCATAAAAACTCAGGAGAGCTATGCTATGAACAACTAGGAAGAACCGCATTGCACTATTGGGTGAGGGCAATGCCAATAGATATGAAAATAGACTTTGATGGGTGTAAATTGGAAACTCTAGGGTGGCGGGCTAGAATCCTAGCCAATTTGATCTATGCTTTAATGAATTAAAACTAAATTAGCCAAATTGAGGGTATAAATTGGAGACTCTAGGGTGACAGACTAGAATCATAATCAATGTAATCGAGGGGTTTAGAAATTAATACTAGGTTAATCAAACTTTTTTTTGCACTTGACAATGGTTAAAGAAGAGGAATACTCCTATTTGTCACTAGCCACAATAACAATTCAAAGTATTAGATCCTATAATCCACTTATGTAATCACAAAAGAAAGGTATTTTTTACCTCTTGAAATTTACCAAATTAATTTATCTAATTAGGTTTAACACTAGACTTAGAGTTGTATTTAGAAGTAGTAGTTAAAAAAATGACATTAATGATATTCCAAACTAAAACCTGAACATAGTAAACTAGAACATAATATAAGGAATTTCTTGCCTCGCTTATCTGTGGGATCGATAATCCAAACTCAATAGTCCTATTTTACCGAAACGATACGTATACTTTCGTGAGAATTCTCTGGGAGTAATAATACCTAATTTTAAGAACTCAATCAATTAGCTAGAGCGCAAATCAAGTTTCTGGTGCCTTTATCAAGATTGCACAAAATAGTGATACACCCTCGGGTGGATCACATACTACAGAGATGATGGTTATCTGTTGCACCAGAGTAAGTTGTGTGTGCCCATATGTTTGTTGAGGGAAGCCATTAATCGGGTAGTGTGTAAACAAGTCGAGCTTGAGTGAGCTGAAGGCTTGTTCGTGTTTGGTTCGTTTAAATTTTTTATTGTTTTTGTTTAGCTCATGTTCGAAAGAGCTCTTTAATAACATGTTCGTGTTCAACTTAATTGAAATTTGTTTATTCGAATTGGTTCGTGTTTTGCTCGTTTAAATATTTAACGAGCTAGCTCAAATTTAAACTCAATAAATAAAAGACTTATTTGAAGCCACTCTATAATAAGGCAAGAATCCCACAGGGTCCGTGTATACTGCTATATGTTAAATGGTAATAGTGATTTTAATTTTACATTAGAAAACTCAACATTTAGCAGTATACACATGCCTATGGGATTCTTACCTTGTTAATTTTGCTAAGTTTGTCATCATTTCCTCTAGTTCTGCTCTCTCCATTTAACATTTTCTCTATATTGATATATCATTATTGAGTGGCTTAATCAAGATCCTCAACTTAAAAAAATGCTAAATGCTAAATGGTAGTGATTTTAGTTTATATTAGAAAACTCAATTTTTAGCATAAAATGAATGATGGAGGTGATGACAAACTCGATCAAGATCCTATGATTTCATGCACTCAAGCTGTCATAAATACTATTATATTTAATCAGATGAAATAGTTAACCTAACCGAACTGATGGATCACAAACATCAACTACGGGCTTTGTTGTTCCAACAAAATCTTAGTCTTGTGGTAGGTGTTGTATAAGAAAAATTTTTTATAATTATTTAGTTAGCCAATAGCTTTATGCATGCTCTTGTTGTGCTCTCTATGATTCATAGATCAAAGGGAATCAATCTATTAGGGAAAATCTATACTTCAGTCGTAAATATAATATAATGGTGCTATTTTGTAATAGACCATTCATTTAGGGGCAAAATCAAGCAGTTAAAGGACATGTACCATGCCTTTAATAGCATGATATATTTTGAGAGTGACCATTGACATTTGTCATTTGCTCATTGTGTGTTTGGTTTAGTTTTAAATTTATCACTAAAAAAATTATTGCAGAGAATAAACAAATTAAGTTTTAGCTTTAAGTGGTAGATTTTTCAAAATATCGTTGAATTTTATGAGAATTTTATAAACTTCTTTTACAGTTTAATATTTTTAACTAGATTTGGGTTTGAGTTGATTTGCATTTGGATTTCATGTCCTTTGAAAATAGAATTTCCTTCAATTGAGATTCACTTTCAATATGATTATTAGAAGAGTGTTATCATCTGAAGTGATACTTATAATTTGAGAGCTTTATTTGGAGAAAGAACTATTTTAGTTAGGATTTTCAGTCAAACTGACCCTTATTTAAATTCATAAATTGAGAACTTTATTTTCCTTCGTTTGAGATTCACTTTCAATATGATTATTAGAAGAGTGTATCATCTGAAGTGATGTTTATAATTTGATAGCTTTGTTTGGAGAAAGAACTTTTTTAGTTAGGATTTTTTGTCAACCTGACCATTATTGGGGTGTGGTATTTGAAGTATTTAAATTCATAAATTGAGAACTTTATTTTGAGAATGAACCGTTAGGTTGTTATATTAAGTCAACATATTCATCATTGGGACAAAACATTTGATGTATTGGTATTTATGATTGTGTTTTATGAACATGACATCACAAATTTTGAAAAACGTGTTAATGAATGTATTTAAATGTAGAGATAAGATGTTTTTTTTTCTTTCTTGGGATAAATGAATTTCAAGCTTATCTTATTGTCTCTGATCCTTCTGTGGTGGAGGATCAAATATGTTAATTGAGATTTAGGTCTTTTCCCTTTCTGTAGAGACGTTCACCAATGAGCATGAGTAATTTGATGAGGTTGTGTTTGATTTGAAAAAAAAAGAGTGTGTATTTTCAATATATTTACACATTTCTTGGAGCAAAATACTTATGTTAGTTTATGTAATATTTTTTGACAATATGTTGAGTGTATGTCAGATTGGGCGGAGTAACCATTAATATACAGCATTTGATGATGTCTTCACCAAGTAAATGAGAGGTGCATATCTCCTGGCTTCTTTCCTAGATACTGGGGATTCATAGGAGTTTGGACTTTCCAACTTCATCGAAAGGTTTTGGATGGTTGGCATTGTAACGTCCTTGTAGTATTTATCTCATTGCACTGAGGAATGTTCATTTCGTTCTTTGTATACTTGCACAAAACTTGCAATATTTCTTTGTCGCATTGAAACAATGCGAACAAATAGTTTGAATTTCACCGTCATGCTAAGAAATGTGTATACAAGTTTTATCCTTGTATTGTAGGGTCGTATACAAGTTTGCCACCACGTTAAAAAAATGCTCACATGTTTTACTTCTAATATTAAACACATTGCAATGAAAACTTCAGAATTTTTTTGGAGTCACATTTTCTCATACATTCTTGCCTGAAGCTTTGATGATGAGTATGAGCCAACCAGCTTTTGGCAAGATCAAAGTACACGCTCATTTCTCTCTTTTATTTTTGTTTAGACTCCCATCTTGTATTGATTGATATATTTTAGAGAGCGAGTGTGTTATAGATAGAAAAGTGGAAGGGATTTTTTGGGGTTTTTCCTTTATTTAGAGAGAAAGGAGAGTTTTTTGTGTTCTCTCTACTTAGAGAAAGTGAGGGAATTGACTTGAGAGTAGAAAAGGATGATGACAACTGATGTCGGTGACAAGGCTGTTGGCATTAGCAGCTGTGCTGAGGGAGGATAAGATATGGAGGAAGGGATGTGTGAGTGGGTTCTGGGTCTGGTGAGCTACGTCTCTTGAGTAAAAATGTAAGGGTAAGAATGAGCAAGTCATTGGGTATTTCACATTAGATAAAGTCTAGGGAAGAAAAGTAAGCGGAACAGCGAGCATCATGTTGGGGTTGGGAGTTGGCTTTAGTTTTACTTTTACCTTATTTTTTTTTAGTAGGGATGCATATTTTTTTTTAGTAGGGATGCATGTGCCTAATTGCGGAGATTTGGGCTATGGGATAAAGGGATTTGATTTTAGCAAGGAATTTTTTTAATAATAATAATACTAATTTTATTAAAAATATTAAAGTTATGCTAATTCATATATATATTTCTTAAAAAGGATATATTTTTTTATGGAGTTCTTAAATTCTCGTCATTAAAATGCCTTGAATTTTGTGCCTTGTATGGATCATGAATAATTTATTCGACCTTCACTCATGCGGTATCTCAGGCAATTTGGGTGTCATTCATGGGTAATTTTGAAGTTTGGATGCGTTGATGCAATATGTTTTGTGAATGGATGATGTTTGAACTATTTTGACTTTGTTTGAGGCATTTGTGCCTAACTTGGACGACGTTGCATCCATTGCTCATCATTTTTTACTGTCTTTGATTTGGTGATTAGGAGGGGTTTTTTGAAGTATTTCCAACAATAACAACAACAAGTCTTTATCCCATTAGGTGAGGTGGGCTTCATGAATCCTTTTTCTCCATTATATCCTATAGAGTGTCATTTTCATTTAATTCTAATAGATTAAAATCATTTGTTATACAATATTTTAAAGTCTTTTTAGGTCTGCGTCTACCTTTCTTAACATAAGTTAAATCTAAAAAATCCGTTCTCCTAATCGGATCATCAGATGGTCGATGATTATGTGACCAAACCATCTAAGACGCGACTCTCTAATCTTGTTTGCCACTGAAGTTACACCAAACCTTTCACGGATTGATTCGTTTTGCATTTTGTCTATGTGTCAAGTCACTCATCCACCTAAGCATTATCAGCTTAGCAAAACTTAACTTTGTTTTGTGCTTCTCTTTTAAAGGCTAACATTCTGTGCCATAAAACATTGCATGTCTCATCACTTTCT
Organism: Phalaenopsis hybrid cultivar; assembly: GCA_002079205.1. Classification (NCBI taxonomy): domain Eukaryota; kingdom Viridiplantae; phylum Streptophyta; class Magnoliopsida; order Asparagales; family Orchidaceae; genus Phalaenopsis; species Phalaenopsis hybrid cultivar. The sequence goes on along the minus strand of JXCR01124564.1, from coordinate 1,342 downwards.
CATAAAATTTCCTTTTAAGTCTAAACAATACTTTTCTTTCACACAATAGGTCCGGTGCTTTCCTCCACTTCAACCAACCAACTTGAATTCTACTAATAACCTCCCCATCTATATCACCATCACTTTGAGCAATAGACCAAAGATATCTAAAACATTCACATCTCTTAATTATTTGATCGCCCATAATTACAACTCAACCACTAGAGCTATTACTACTAAAATTACATTCCATGTATTCAATTTTAGATCTACTCAAATGAAGGCTTTTAGACTTAAATGTAGACCTACATAATTAAAGTTTTTTGTTAAACTCTTTCTCTAGTTTTATCCACAAGAAGGATATCATCCATGAAAAGTATACACCAAGTTACATCCTCCTGTAAATGTCTTGTTAGAGCATCCATAACTAAAGAAAAAAGATATGGGCTTGAAGCCGATCCTTGATGTTATCCAACTGAAATAGGAAAATAAGTGGTCAATCCTCTGTCTGTTCGGACATAAGTAACAACTCTAGTATTTCCAACTCTTTGGATATATTGATAGATACCTTTTTACGAATATGCGACCATTGGATTGAATCCGTCTTGTGCGAAATGTTAGGCATTTGTCGCCTTTTGTTAGGGGACAATTTGGTAATGCATCATGCAAGTGTTCCTTGGTTATTTGATGCTCCATACATGTTGGCGATGTTTGTTGTGTAAATGAGCAATGTTTGGGCAGTTTTGAATGTGGTCAAGGAATGTCAAAGCCAATTTTCCTGAAGTCGCATCTGTTTTCTTCTATTTTTCTTGGGTGGCAATTTATTTATGCAAGAGATCCTTTATCAAGACACATCGAAGTAGTTTGTTTTGCGAACAGGAGACATCATGATTGCATTGGAGGTAATCCTTACCTTATTCGGGCGATGCTGCATCCATTGTTCCTCATCTTTTTCGCACTTGGTTTAATTAATCGTGGAGGTTGTTTTGACAATTTTAATGCTTCAGACATATTAACATTTTATTTTGCAAATGGGCATTTGAATAATTGGACTTGTGTTCAAGATAAATTCAAAACCAATTCACTTGGAGTCATGGCTGCTATCCGTCATTTTTGTCACTCATGTTTGCTTCAATTCGTGAAATAGATATAGAGGTTAACAAGGTTATCCAGTGATCCCATCAAGCTGTCCATTTTTTTTTCTCTTTGATAATCTTTTGAGCAACATAAGACTATTAGAAGGTATTACCATTTAGTTTGTAAGAAGTATTTTGAAGAGGTGAGTGCTCCATTTTGGATAATTAATTCATGGTGTAGTTGTTTAAGGAGGTAGAAGATTCGATCTTTTTCACATATTTGCTTA
>JXCR01124562.1:228938-249417 GCA_002079205.1 Phalaenopsis hybrid cultivar | reverse complement strand
TCTATCTATCTCTCTATCTCTCTCGCTCTCCTTCTTTCTCTCTGTTCTTTAGGTGTGATTCACGAATAATCTTAGATTGAACATTAAAACGTGTGGTGACCACGGATCATAACGCAAACAAGTGGAGGATCAATGCATAGAGAAGTGCCTCACAAAAAAAAAACTAATGACAACATGAAGTGCACCAAGAAAGTCATGATCCACTAGATCAAAGATAAGAAAATAAAATACTAGAAATGATGATAGGTGTGTGGAATTTGAAGTAGGAACAACAACCCCGGCAGGATGTTCTGGCAACTAATGAGAGAAGAGTCCTTTGGGTCATTGAAATGGAGGACAAAATTCACTATCTTTATAATGAATGGTTGGCACAAGTCAATAAGCATTGGATTGGGTATATTGAAGCATCATGACAGCCAGAGAATGCATTTTACCAATATATCTCGAATGTCAAACCATCAAAATGATTCAATTTTCCGACACTTAAATCTTATAAGGGACAGATAGGCCTGTTTGATCACATAATATCTTTCGAGTCGACTATGTGTCTTCTTGTTGTTTTAGTTTTGTGGAACACCACAAAGATCATGTACAAATAACTATTTAGAAATTAAATAGGACATCAAAGTAATATATCATTTCATGAGATAGAAATACCACTTTACGATGGATTCAACTATTTAAATACATGAACATTTGAAATATAATCAAACTGCGTTTAAACAACAAATTTTTTCCCTGTCTAACTCAAAGACTAATTACGGTTTAAATTAATTTAAATCACAATTTTCTCTAAAAGAGTAAACCTATATAGTTAATTACATCTTAAGAAACAATTTTTTAAGAGAACTTTCATTTATTGTTGTGGTTATATCTTCAAGAATTTCAAAGTTCATTCTTCCATGATTAGTTATCTGAAATTTCAAATGTGAAAGCTAAAATGTAGAATGATTCTTCTTATTCCCTAAAGTAAGAAAAGTTGGAAGTGTCGAAGATACTAATAAGCTCAGTGACACTTTAACTAATCTATTATTTAACTTTATCAATTTAGAAATTAAAACTTTTTTAATGTTTGAGTTGTCAATTTACTTAGAATTTTAGGACTCCTATCACATGATATATAAGTGTGAGAAAGCCTATGAGGTGAGAATTTATGTCATAACTACACAAACAGTCTAAGAATTCCAAGATTAACAGTGAGATCCGCTAAACGAAGTAGATGCTGAAGGGAACACATAAAGAGACTTGTCATCCCATTGATGCGGGTGAATGTGTGTGTTAATTTTGCAAATATTTTTTGATATTAAAAAATACACACGACAGACATGTGAATTAATCCCAACAAAATAACTTCAGTTAAAATAGTTTTATCTCTTAAAAATCTTTAAACTGTCAAATACCCATTAAAAATAACGCATGTATACGTATCACTCAAGTAATAAAAGGCTCTAATGGAGTTCTAAATATCGATCCCACAAGGAAGTTGGAAATGCCTATAAATAAGTTCTTAAGATTATAATGTAAAGTATAATTTTAAAAATACAAATTGTAAAATGCGAAGTTTGAATACTAAGTAACAATTGAATGCTAATTAAAATAGTAATTGAAAGATAAAGTTAACTAAACTAAATGCTAAACTTTCAAAATTAAATNATATCGATCCCACAAGGAAGTTGGAAATGCCTATAAATAAGTTCTTAAGATTATAATGTAAAGTATAATTTTAAAAATACAAATTGTAAAATGCGAAGTTTGAATACTAAGTAACAATTGAATGCTAATTAAAATAGTAATTGAAAGATAAAGTTAACTAAACTAAATGCTAAACTTTCAAAATTAAATTTTTTAAAAATTAAAACTAAGATGTTGCGATCGAAAGTTCAAATATAAGAAAATATGCTTCCCCTTTACAATGAGTATAAGGATTGTGAAGAATTTAAAATCATTTGAAAATATTAATAATACTATTTTGTGCCAAATAAGGGCAATCCTAGTCTCTGCCCTCTTCTGAGTGCAAAAAAAACATTGACTAATCTAGGGTTTGGTCCCTAATTTTGTAGTTAGGCTGGGAAGATATCGGTTGCCACTCCAAAGCTCCCAATACTCCCTCCTCTGAGGGCTAACAATCTCACATCAGTTTCTACTCAACTAGACTAAATTGGGAATTTTAATCTGTCACTTTAAAACCTCTAACTCTACATCCAACAAAGTAAATTTACATATTTATTTGCACCCAACTCCATGGATGAAATACTCTAGCGTGAAATCAAATGCAATTCTCCCCATGTTGTAGAAATTATTGCCCTTTCAGAACATCTGTTTCTCAACACATTTTAACATTTCAANTCTACATCCAACAAAGTAAATTTACATATTTATTTGCACCCAACTCCATGGATGAAATACTCTAGTGTGAAATCAAATGCAATTCTCCCCATGTTGTAGAAATTATTGCCCTTTCAGAACATATGTTTCTCAACACATTTTAATATTTCAATTCGTCAAATCAAAAAGTAAATGAAGTTTGGAGCTCAAATTATCACAAATTATTGCCATTTAAAATCATATCAAACAAAATCAATTCTTCAGAAAACCATATCTCAAAGTAGAGAGAAGGATAAAGAAGAGTACTTAGAATTCATGAGAAAGATACGACAGAACTCAAATTTCATATATAAAAATAAGTTTACAAAATAAAAGAAATAAATAACACTACTTATCTCACAATCCTTCCCAAGCAAACTCCTAGAAGTTCTCTCCAACCCTTTCTCTCTTTATAAGCACTCTCAATTCTCTCCTAGAAATGTAATGAAGAATAAATCTCTCACCTTCCCTTACCTCTTACAATTCTTGAAAAAAATCTCCAAGTTCTTGACTTTCTCTCTCTCTCTAACTCTCCTTCTTGCCTTCATACAACGCACCTCTCTTCGCACCACAAGAACTCCTCTCTTTTCAAGCCTTAAACTTCCCTCTCTTTTATGAAAGGTCGCCTCCCTCTAAAAAGAATTCAAAGTTCTCTCCAAATTTCTATCCAAAAGTCAACTTTTTTGAATTCAAAAGAAATGTCCATTGTTCCAAGAGACATAGCCCTTCATAAGAGAACGTTCCAAAGTGTTTAGATGCATTGAATTACACCAAGCGTGTTAATAACAAGTGTCCCTTTGAAAATTTGCACAAAATTTCTCTTGAACCGTCTTAATCCTCAAAAAGTCATCACTGCTGCATCTGGCACATCATGTGCAACTCTCTGTCAAATGGCACATCTAGCACCAATCTGGCGCATCATACTCCAGTTTCCTGAAGACTGTGTTGTTCTGCTTTTGGTTCATCTTGCACCAATCCTGTGCATCTGATGCTAATCTGGAGCATCATGCGTCAATCTAGTGCATCATGCGCTAGAATTAAAAAAGTCACTGTTTTGGCTTCAAATTTCATCATTTTTGCCACTNTTGCACCAATCCTGTGCATCTGATGCTAATCTGGAGCATCATGCGTCAATCTAGTGCATCATGCGCTAGAATAAAAAAAGTCACTGTTTTGGCTTCAAATTTCATCATTTTTGCCCCGGTTGCTTCAAATGTCTAAAATTGATATACCTGCAACAAAAACATGAAAAAACCTTCGTTAAAGTGCAATAGCACCAAAAATAAGCATAAAATATATACTTAAAATAACATATTATTTTGGTGTATCAAAATCCCTAAAACTTAAATGTTACTTGTTCTTAAGTGACACTTTTACTACATAAAAACATATAACTTAGGATAGAGACTAACTTATAACTTCTATACTTTATTTCAATAAATAAAATAGTAAAATTTAAGAAAAATCTTTAATAACGTAGATTCAAATTCTAAGTCTAAGAGGACTTAGTAGTGAATTTTAAGATTTTTGAAACTTCATTCATTTCAAGTAGAATTGTAATTTATCATATCAAGGATACTTAGAATATTCATATGAAGAAGAACTTCAGGAAACTTTACTAATAATGCTACTAATAGTCCAATACAATTTTAGAAAATGTAATATAGTTTTCCCTTAAGTTGATTCAAGTGAAGCCAATTTATGATTAGGCATCTCCTCAAACTTCTCCACACTAATTTTTCTTTTCTTTTCTTTTATTTTCTTTTTTTTTCTTTTTTTCTCTTAGGATCTTTTCAATCCTTTTCTTTCTTTTTCTTCTTCAAGTGAGGCTTATTATATCTGGATAGTCTTTAATAGTTTTGAACTTCACTATCCTCTTCTTAAAGTCAAAACCCTTACCTTTCTTTAGTTAATAAATTCATATTAGTTTATGATTTTCATAATGTCCCAATATTTTCTTCTTACATGAATCTCTAAAATTCTTAATACTTCAAAAATACAATTCCCTTTACTCTAAATAGAAAAACTTAGTCTGATCTTATCAAACCAAATATCTTTAACTTTAGAATTGACCTTCATTATCAAAAACTTTTTCCTAAATTTATCATAATATTCATAAAATTAAGTATAGTCANAATAGAAAAACTTAGTCTGATCTTATCAAACCAAATATCTTTAACTTTAGAATTGACCTTCATTATCAAAAAAATTTTCCTAAATTTATCATAATATTCATAAAATTAAGTATAGTCCTTTAAAGTTTAATATTAATATCTCAGGTCATGTTAAACAAATTTTAAAAATATTGTTACTAAGGACAAGTAAAATTTAGTTTACTNTCTCAGGTCATGTTAAACAAATTTTAAAAATATTGTTACTAAGGACAAGTAAAATTTAGTTTACTTTTTTTTAAGGAAATTTTTCTTCCCCCCAAACTTAAGTTAATAAGTATTTTAAAATGTTTTAGTACAAAATTCAGTTGATGAAAGAAAATAGTAAATGCATGAAAATAAAAACTAACATGTAGACAATTTTTTACTATGAAACTGGGCTCTGGTATATTGTACGTACTAACTTTAAAAAACATACAGGCCTTAAAGCATTAAATGAGACATAATATATTTTAAAGAATTTGCCGTGAATTAAAAATAGAAATAAGAACTGAAAATATTATAAATGAAGAAAAAGTAAAAATTTACTATTACTATTAAAATTTTAAATCCACAACACAAAATATAATTTTTTACTACTACAGTTTCAACTGCCAACAAAAGAAAATCCAAATAACGTACAAACAAACAAACAAACAACGAAACAAATAAACTNTTACTATTAAAATTTTAAATCCACAACACAAAATATAATTTTTTACTACTACAGTTTCAACTGCCAACAAAATAAAATCCAAATAACGTACAAACAAACAAACAAACAACGAAACAAATAAACTAACTCCAGAAAATACCAATCTTCATCGTCTTCATCATTATCATCATCATCTTCTTCTTCTTCTTCTTCATCATCATCATGAATAGGAGCATAAGGAGTGAAGCTGGGGCAAGTAGGAAATTCTACATTAGATTCTCCCCTAAGATATCTCACCATAACATCCTCAAAAGCTATATCATCTTGAATTCTCCTCTGCTGATACTCATTGTTATAAGCAATTCTTGCTCCAATCTCTCTAATTTGATTCTAATATTTACTACATCCAATTATTGAATCTTGAGGTGGTCCATAATGTTTTCTAGTGATGCATGATGAGATTTAGATGCCCCTGCAGCTGATCTAAAGATTTTATCGCTTCTTCTACCCCTAGATTCAACCAATGATTCAATTATCTAAATCATATGCTTCCTACTAGAATTTTGTGGTTGTAACATTTCCTCATTTCTATGTGACTCTGCTCCTGATCACTCACAAAGAAAAAAAATTAGGGCAGGGTAACCCAAACCACTAGTTGTAGAGCTTTTAACTATGCTCCATGCATGATGAACTATAAGATCACCAACATCTATTGCTTTCATGTTTTGAATGCAATAGTTCAATACATCTCTCTCCTTCATTACATTGGCTACATGATTTGTTCGTAGTAATTTAGTAGAAATGAAGTGATGTCATACCTTTAACTTAATAGACAACATGGAAGCGAAGAAGTTAACTATCTTATTATTTTTAATCCTCCATTCTCCTCTTCCATCAGTAAAAAAGGCAATCACTTCATCCAATGATGAATCAGTCATCACGAATGCAGCGTATTTATCAAAAAATACGTTCCTCAACCCATAAAAAACATTTACCATTTCTGTAGTAAATTCAACTTGCTTACCTCTCACAAGGATGTGATCATCATCTGTGAATCTCAATTTGGTATAAAACTCCTGAATCTTTGGCACAATCACTACTACACTGAAGTAGCAAAACTATTCCCAATTTCTGCCAAGGATCAACCTCTCGATCTTGCCACCCGAGTTAGCGAATGCCCATTTATGGATCAATCTTCTTGACTCTCTTTGAGTGTTATAGCTATGTTGGGCCTTCAAATTAACAAATCTTTGTATATCAAAATCATCTAACTTTTCTTTCTTTACTTGCAGAGCCATTTGCATTCTACAAAAATCCAAATAAATTTNATTTATCATTTCTGTAGTAAATTCAACTTGCTTACCTCTCACAAGGATGTGATCATCATCTGTGAATCTCAAGTTGGTATAAAACTCCTGAATCTTTGGCACAATCACTACTACGCTGAAGTAGCAAAACTATTCCCAATTTCTGCCAAGGATAAACCTCTCGATCTTGCCACCCGAGTTAGCGAATGCCCATTTATGGATCAATCTTCTTGACTCTCTTTGAGTGTTATAGCTATGTTGGGCCTTCAAATTAACAAATCTTTGTATATCAAAATCATCTAACTTTTCTTTCTTTACTTGCAGAGCCATTTGCATTCTACAAAAATCCAAATAAATTCCAAATAAATTCCAAATAAATTACATAATTAAAAATCTAACTCTTCAAGTAAGATTATTTTGTAAGATGCTTTTCACCATGAGTTTTCCTCAAGCCTTTTCATCAAAAATCCCAAATTTCAGATTTTCAATAATGTAGAAAAAATCCATGGTGAAAATAAAAAATTTCTAAGTTAAAGTGAAGCTCTTACTAAGAGGTGATGAAATTTGTGATTTTTAGCATCTGAAATCTTCTCTATCACGCTCAATGTGAAGCTCTAGGTCAAGGTTTAGAGGTAGGAGACGACCCAAGCAGTACAAATGGAGTTTATTATGTTATTTTGTAGTTTTTATGGCAATCTGGCANCTCTATCACGCTCAATGTGAAGCTCTAGGTCAAGGTTTAGAGGTAGGAGACGACCCAAGCAGTACAAATGGATTTTATTATGTTATTTTGTAGTTTTTAAGGCAATCTGGCGTTTTTCAGGAATTTGACGCATCTTGTGCCAAATCTAGCACATCATGTGACAACTCTCTGTAAATAGGCGCATCATGCGCCAATCAGGCACATTTTGTGCCAACGCCTTAATTTTTCTGGATTTCATTTTCTGTAAAAATCTGCTCCATAGCGCTTTATGTCTACCTCTAATTAACTCAAATGAACATTTATAAGAATAATTAAATTTTACNTTTTTCAGGAATTTGACGCATCTTGTGCCAAATCTAGCACATCATGTGACAACTCTCTGTAAATAGGCACATCATGCGCCAATCAGGCACATTTTGTGCCAACGCCTTAATTTTTCTGGATCTCATTTTCTGTAAAAATCTGCTCCATAGCGCTTTATGTCTACCTCAAATTAACTCAAATGAACATTTATAAGAATAATTAAATATTACTCTAACATCAATCTTTCACAAACAACACAAAACTCACTTATATATATTAAATATGCACTATAACAAACTAACATTTTTTAAGCCAACAAACATCTATTTTAGTGTTTAAAGTAAACCAAATCATCCTAAAACACAAAACTAAACATCAAAATAANCAAAACTCACTTATATATATTAAATATGCACTATAACAAACTAACATTTTTTAAGCCAACAAACATCTATTTCAGTGTTTAAAGTAAACCAAATCATCCTAAAACACAAAACTAAACATCAAAATACCAAACACAAATATCGATAAAGCTCAACAAAAAAAGTAACAATCCAACACAACAAACAACTAAAATAAGCAGTACTAAAGAAAATGTTCTATGCATTGATTAAGTTCAAACATCTTCTTCACTCTCGTCCTTCTGGATATCTCCCATAGATTGGTAGTGCACATGCAATTTGAAGAAGGGTCTATAAGGAAACTCATCAGTCAAATCATCTCCAATCCAATCATGTTTCTTGAACATATGTACCAAACCATCTACAATACGACCAGTATGCTCAAAATATTCATTAAATCTCCAATCCAAGTGATCAAACATTTCAGAAATATTCCTAATTGCATGCATAATATTCTGCACCTCCTTCTCTATATTCTTGATACTTTTCAAAAATGCGTTCAAACTGAATTGAAGTTGAATAGGTGATCAATTTTGGGAAGCTTGATCTATCAGTACATTCATATCGTTCTCATCTCCCATTCTAATACAGTTGCAATACACCTCTGGATATATAGGCTTCCAAGGAAGCATCACTTTTCCCAACTCTCATAAGGTACTTGCGATTGACTGCCTAGTAGAAAAGTAGTGGATGGATGTCCAAGTCCAGTTGCAGATCCATTAACAATCAAACCCAAATTCAATTTCACAATGATTGCTCCAATATCAATAGGTTTTCCAGTTTGAATACAGTAACTCAAAATAGCACTCTCCTTACTTTTCTTACTGATTTTCATGGTAGAAAGTAATTTCGATGTAATAACGAAGTGTCATGCCTTAGAAGCAGGATTTAACAACGATGACAAAAAACTTACGTTTCCATCATCTCTGACCTGGCAATTTGCATTTGTATTCATAAGGTACCAATAGAGTTCATTAATATTATCTCTCGTAGGGGTAAATTTTGAGTAATGGAAGTTATGCACATTTTCAATCATAAACATTTCGTTTATTCTTGAAGGAGTGAATTGCACAAACTTGCCTCACACAAAGACAATTCCTTGGTTGATTCCACATATATTTGCATAAAAATCTTACACCAGAGGGACGTCTATGATGGCAGTAGTGTAACAAAGCACTTCCCAACGTCTCCGCACAATAATCTCTTCAACTCCGATATTCAGTGTATTGAATCCTCGATTCACAAACCCCCTTTCTTTAATTAGCCTCTTCTTCACCAGAACACGATCATGCAACTTTTGCGCATCGAAATTGACGAACTTTCTCTTTTTAAAAATTCCATATTTAGCCAAATTTTTAGAGAAGGACAACATTGGAATTGAATTCTAGTACTCCTTTCTCGTCCTNTTCACCAGAACACGATCATGCAACTTTTGCGCATCGAAATTGACGAACTTTCTCTTTTTAAAAATTCCATATCTAGCCAAATTTTTAGAGTAGGACAACATTGGAATTGAATTCTAGTACTCCTTTCTCGTCCCCCCCCCCTAAAATGGACTTTAGAATCAATTTTTGGGACTTATAAGGAGAAGAACCTGCAAAAATATGCCTTTTGAACATTTTAAGTCATTTTCTTCGTCCCGGTGCAACATGCACCTTTTCTAGCAAATCATGCACCAGCTCTCCAGAATATGGCGCATTATGCGCCAGTTCCAAAAAAATTGCATTGTCAATTTAGATCGNCAAAAATATGCCTTTTGAACATTTTAAGTCATTTTCTTCGTCCCGGTGCAACATGCACCTTTTCTAGCAAATGATGCACCAGCTCTCTAGAATATGGCGCATTATGCGCCAGTTCCAAAAAAATTGCATTGTCAATTTAGATCAAAAAAAAAAAATCTCAATTCTTCCATAAAATTAGGCAAATAAAGATGTTTTTAAACTATCTTCTCAAATACACGGACTCTATGTAAACATAAATGTAAATATACTTAAATATTCCAAAAAAATATTAAAATCAACATAAATAACAATAATTATGTGTTGCCTCCCACAAAACACTTGGTTTAATGTCGTCAGTCCGACATTCCCAGTCTTTATTCAAGGTGACCCAACATTATAGTTGCTTTAAAAACTGGTCTTTGACCTTAAAAATATGGTTTCAATATGTGCCTATTTACTTTAAATATCCTTCCAGTTTTAGGATCTTCGATATTAACAGCTCCATAGGGATGGACTTTTACAACTTTGAATGACCCTTTCCACCTAGATTTCAGTTTTTAAGGAAAAAATTTCAATCCTGTATTGTATAAGAAAACTTCCTGTCTAAGTTTACATTTATTTTTTATTATCTTCCAATCATGTCATTCTTTTATTCTTTTCTTATAGATCCTAGCATTATCGTAAGATTTATTCCTAATTTCTTCAACCTCATTCAATCGCAATAATCTTTTCTCACCATATTCTTTCAAATTGAAAATAAATTCTTTTATACTCTAATTAACTTTACTCTAACTCTATTGGCAAGTGACAAGTCTTTNTCAACCTCATTCAATCGCAATAATCTTTTCTCACCATATTCTTTCAAATTGAAAATAAATTCTTTTATACTCCAATTAACTTTACTCTAACTCTATTGGCAAGTGACAAGTCTTCCCAAAAATTAATCTATAAGGGGACATACTTATAGATGTCATATAGGTTGTCATGTATGCCCATAATGTCGTATCTAATCTAGCAGACCAGTCCAATTTACTAAGATTTGCAGTTTTTTTCCAAAATTCTCTTAATTTCATGATTAGATACTTCTATTAAACTACTAGTCTGAGGACGATAATTAGTTGTAATTTTATGCATTATATTATATTTTTCCTCCAATCTTGCAATTGTTGCATTTCTAAAATGAGATCCACCATCGATAATGATTACTCTAGGCATTCCATATCTTGTAAAAATTTTTTTAATTAAAAATTTTGAAACACTTCAAGCATCACATCAAAGTAAAGCAATTGTTTCAATTCATTTTGAAACATAATCCACTGTATAATATATATATATATATATGGGAATAATGTATAAATGGTCCCATAAAATCGAATCCACATGCATCAAAAATTTCAATTTCTAATTTAAAATTTTGAGCCATTTCATTTCTCTTTGAAATATTGCCTACTCTCTAACACAAATCATATGTTTTATATGTATATTAATATATTTAAAGAGAGTAGCCCAATAAAATTCAGATTGCAAAATTTAATGAATGATTCTATCATTCCCAAAATGTCCTCCAAATTCAGAATCATGACATTTCTGAATAATTTCCTAAATTTCTTTGTGAGGAACACATCATCTAATTACTAAATCTTTGCATTATTTATATAAATAGTGGCCATCCCAAAAATAAGACTTTGCATCATGAATGAATTTCTTTTCTTGTTGTTTTGTTAATCTATATGGTAAAATACCACTAATAATATAACTTAAAATATCACTGTACCAAGGTATTTCCAATCCTTTTAAAGCATAAAATTTATCATCAGCAAAAGTTCCATTAATTTCTTTTTCCATGTCAAGTATTTCTTTATGTTTTAGCTTAGATAAATGATCAACAATTTGATTATCAATACCTTTCCTATCGACTATTACAAAATCAAACTCTTGCATAAGAACTACCCATCTAACTAGTCTTGGTTTTGCATCCTTTTCTTGCATCAAATATTTAATAAATGAATGATCAGTATGCACAATATATTTAGCTCCAAATATATATGATCTAAACTTATAAAAAGCATACACAATGGCTAATAACTTTCTTTCAGTGGTGGTATAATTAATCTGAGCATCATTACGAGTCTTACTACCATAGCGTATAACTTTACAAATCTTATCATATCTTTGCCCTAATACAACTCCAATTGCATAATCACTAGCAAGAATTAAATCCTTTTTTCAATTAAATCACTAAAAGACAACATCATACATTTTTGAAATGTTGCAGGTGCATTACATAATCTAAAGGGCATTCGTCGAAAAGCAAAAGTTCCTTAAAGACTAGTAAATATTGTTTTCTTCTGATCCTCTGGAGCTATAGGTATTTGATGATAATTGGTATATCCATCTAGAAAATAAAAATATATGTGCCCAACTAGCCTATCCAACATCTGGTCCAAAAGGAGTAAAGTAAAATGATTCTTTCTAGTGGCAGAATTTAATTTTCTATAGTCTACGCAGATTCTCCATCCAGTGACTTGTCTTGTTGGTATCAATTCATTATTCTTATTCGTCACTAAAGTCACACCTCCTTTCTTTAGAACACAGTGAATTGGACTTACCCAAACACTGTCTGAAATAAAATATTTTATTCCAGCATCTAATTATTTTAAAATTTTTTTTTCTTAACAGCTTCTTTCATCATGGGATTTAATCTCCTTTGAGGATCAGCTCTTGGTTCGTGTTGATCTTTTAATAAAATTCTATGCATATAAATTGAAGGAGTGGTTCCTTTAATATGAGTTAATATTCAACCAAAAGCTTTCTTATATCTATTCAAATTTTCCAACAACTGTTGTTCTTACTTATCAGTTAATTCTGAGGATACTATAACAGGTAATGTAGATAAATCTCCTAAGAATGCAGACTTCAAATGTGTAGGAATTTACCTAATACTATAACAGGTAATGTAGATAAATCTCCTAAGAATGCAGACTTCAAATGTTTTTGTTGTTTTCGAATTTATTTAATTCTTCTTTATAACTCAAAATCGTAAGGTACTAATTTTTTAGATCTTACTCTACTCATAAACAATCACAACAACTAATTTAAAATACGCAAACACACTTAAATAAGAAAATATTCAAGCTTAAGTACAAACACTCTTTTTTTAGTTTTGAAAATAAAAATACTATAAATTATAAAAAAAACTTACTTTTACTTGTTGACCTCACTTTTGGTTGAGGTTTAGTTTTTCCTCTTTAGTAGCCTAAGGTCTAGCCATAGGATTTTCCTATTGACTATTCTTAGAAAACTAGACATGGAACCCTCACCATTAAAAATTCTACCATCTTTTTTACTCAACTTGAAGTTCCACATATTGGTCCAAACCTCTAGCACTTAGTAGGTGGGGTCACTATAAGGGAAACTCAAGATGAGTCACTCTTAGGACTGCTGGACCTTAGGGTTGACCCTGAGTGTTGGTCTAGAACTAAGGCACTCACTACACTCATCTACACTCACAATCACTCACAACCTTAAACTCAAATTTAATAGCTAGATCCCTTGATCTTTTGGGATACTCATGTAGATGGTCCCCTAAACCTACTAGCCCACTAAGGCACTCACTACACTTATCTGTACCCAAATTTCTAATAGATTGGGATACTCATGTAGATGGTCCCCTAAACCTACTAGCCCTAGAGCAGGTCCCTTGATCTTTTTGGGATACTCATGTAGATGGTCCCCTAAACCTACCAGCCCTAGGGCTATGGGTTGACTAAGATCAGTACATAGAGGACCGAAAATAGGATTTCCTTTGGTCCATGGCTCATTTAGGGTGATTAGTCACCCAATACTATCAAAAATACCCATCTTGGTCTTTTGCCCCTAAACACACCCAAATTACCAAAATACCCTTCCATAGCCTAAAATTCCAAAAATTCCCANGTGATTAGTCACCCAATACTATCAAAAATACCCATCTTGGTCTTTTGCCCCTAAACACACCCAAATTACCAAGATACCCCTCCATAGCCTAAAATTCGAAAAATTCCCAAAAAATTTCAATAAATCTCAAATATTACCAATTTCATTTTTCTCAACTACCACATGACCCAATATGGCCAATTTTACTATCTTTAACCAAAACCCCCAAATTTGNTTTCAATAAATCTCAAATATTACCAATTTCATTTTTCTCAACTACCACATGACCCAATATGGCCAATTTTACCATCTTTAACCAAAACCCCCAAATTTGTCTTTAAGAGCCCAAAGTTCCCCAAATTCAACTCAAATGTCCATCAATTTGATCTCAATTGACCTCAATTCCAATCCTAAACTCAATTTAACTTTTGATATGGCCAAGCTAAACCAAATATAAGCTTAATTGGCCCATGATTTTAGCCCATTTTTGCTTTAGGTCAAAACCATAATTTTGACCATATGACCAAATTTCACCAAATTGAACCCATAGCCTAGTCAATTGGCCCCAATTAATGTTGAAAAACCTTCAAAACATTCCTACACATCAAAATCAACCATCAATTGGNTGAACCCATAGCCTAGTCAATTGGCCCCAATTAATGTTGAAAAACCTTCAAAACATTCCTACACATCAAAATTAACCATCAATTGGCTTTGGTGAAGCCTCAAATCCATTTGATTTTGGCCTAAATCCAAAAATCCCAAATTTAGCCCCAAATTGGCTAAGTCCCCAAATTCTACCCAATTGATTGCCTTAAACGCCAAATTGGCATTCAATTCATGTTGAAAACTCTTTATAGGGTACCCATTGACCATTTACAACAATCCATTTGGACTTAGCCTAAGGTTAACCCAAGCTAGACCCAAGCCTAACCCAACATGACCAAATTGGCAAAAATTCAAAATTCCCTTAAATTTACCATTCAATTGAGCTCAAAACCACTTCCATCCTTCACCAAAGTTATTCCTTATGATCATCTGCACCAAAGGCAACATTTNTAACCCAAGCTAGACCCAAGCCTAACCCAACATGACCAAATTGGCAAAAATTCAAAATTCCCTCAAATTTACCATTCAATTGAGCTCAAAACCACTTCCATCCTTCACCAATGTTGTTCCTTATGATCATCTGCACCAAATGCAACATTTATTTGTTCATGTTGGGTTATTTTCTAAAGTTGACATGGCTAGCCTAGACCAAACCCATGATCTGGTCATTTGCACCCACTTGGACCCATGCACTAAATGTGACCTAACCACCCTAAAGTAACCAAGTAACTCCACCACAGTCCTTAGATGGAATTAGTGACCAGTCCAAACACCATATAACCACCTAAATCAAGCCATGGCCANTGGACCCATGCACTAAATGTGACCTAACCACCCTAAAGTAACCAAGTAACTCCACCACAGTCCTTAGATGGACTTAGTGACCAGTCCAAACACCATATAACCACCTAAATCAAGCCATGACCAAAAGGTCCCCCAAAACAAGCGATATTATTTCCAAAAATGCATGTGCTTAAGATATCCTTACCAAAATTAGGTATTATTGCACTAAATTGCTGTGACATATTCCCCTGGATTCCCTAAGGTCCTAGCCACCTCCCCCTGGCCAGCCTAGCGGCCGGAAAAGCTCAAAATCGAGATCCACCCCCATGGGACTTCACCCAAGTTAAGCCTAGAGGCCAACTTAGCCAAATTGAGTTGTAGAGCTCCTCTGCCCTCCACCTAAGCACCACAACTCAACCAAACTTATGCCTTGGGAGCCACCCCTTGGCCATTTTTATAAAGACTCACCTCCACGGCCATGGGAGGTGTGCTGAAATTTCTTTAGAGAGGCCTCTCCAAACTTCTCACATAGCTTCCTTAAGATCCCCTCAGTGCATTCCAACCATTTTATCCCACTAATTATCATTGTCGGAGCTCAATTTTGAGCTTAAAACCTTACCATAAACTAGGATAGAGGCCATTAGNCCTCTCCAAACTTCTCACATAGCTTCCTTAAGATCCCCTCAGTGCATTCCAACCATTTTATCCCACTAATTACCATTGTCGGAGCTCAATTTTGAGCTTAAAACCTTACCATAAACCAGGATAGAGGCCATTACACCTCCACACTCCACCAAACTCAAATTAACTCTACCCACACCTTCACAACAAAGAAAGAAGCCAAACCCCCATAAAATCCCCCTTCCATAGAGCCTCTACCATAGTTGTAGACCAACACCCAAATCCGACTATGATTGAATTCATACCTAAACCTTACACCAAGACCAGAGACTCAATCCCTAGTCTTTTTGGACCCCAACAAATGTGCCAAGACCCTCTGACTGAAGCTTCATCTCTCAAAGAAAAGGTATAAGACCTCACCTCCTCCTGAGTCTATTTCGATTCTCTTTTTTCTTAGAGTTAATTTGATTGTTTGATTATTGTATGGATGTGTTCGTCTGACTTAGACGAGTCCATAAGATCAAACCCGAAGTGATTTGGTTGAATCTAGGCTGAGATCTTAGGGTTTTAGTGTGGACGATTATGGGATCATTCTATCGGGGATGATGACGGAGAGTCANGATAATTGGTATATCCATCTAGAAAATAAAAATATATGTGCCCAACTAGCCTATCCAACATCTGGTCCAAAAGNGATAATTAGTATATCCATCTAGAAAATAAAAATATATGTGCCCAACTAGCCTATCCAACATCTGGTCCAAAAAGAGTAAAGTAAAATGATTCTTTCTAGTGGCAGAATTTAATTTTCTATAGTCTACGCAGATTCTCCATCCAGTGACTTGTCTTGTTGGTATCAATTCATTATTCTTATTCGTCACTAAAGTCACACCTCCTTTCTTTAGAACACAGTGAATTGGACTTACCCAAACACTGTCTGAAATAAAATATTTTATTCCAGCATCTAATTATTTTAAAATTTTTTTTTCTTAACAACTTCTTTCATCATGGGATTTAATCTCCTTTGAGGATCAGCTCTTGGTTCGTGTTGATCTTTTAATAAAATTCTATGCATATAAATTGAAGGAGTGGTTCCTTTAATATGAGTTAATATTCAACCAAAAGCTTTCTTATATCTATTCAAATTTTCCAACAACTGTTGTTCTTACTTATCAGTTAATTCTGAGGATACTATAACAGGTAATGTAGATAAATCTCCTAAGAATGCAGACTTCAAATGTGTAGGAATTTACCTAATACTATAACAGGTAATGTAGATAAATCTCCTAAGAATGCAGACTTCAAATGTTTTTGNTTCTGAGGATACTATAACAGGTAATGTAGATAAATCTCCTAAGAATGCAGACTTCAAATGTGTAGGAATTTATCTAATACTATAACAGGTAATGTAGATAAATCTCCTAAGAATGAAGACTTCAAATGTTTTTCTTGTTTTCGAATTTATTTAATTCTTCTTTATAACTCAAAATCGTAAGGTACTAATTTTTTAGATCTTACTCTACTCATAAACAATCACAACAACTAATTTAAAATACGCAAACACACTTAAATAAGAAAATATTCAAGCTTAAGTACAAACACTCTTTTTTTAGTTTTGAAAATAAAAATACTATAAATTATNTCAAAATCGTAAGGTACTAATTTTTTAGATCTTACTCTACTCATAAACAATCACAACAACTAATTTAAAATATGCAAACACACTTAAATAAGAAAATATTCAAGCTTAAGTACAAACACTCTTTTTTTAGTTTCGAAAATAAAAATACTATAAATTATANATTAAACTCCTAAGGACTTATCAAGATATGACATAGGGTTAAGAAAGCTACCAAAATTTTGCTTCCCTGTTTTATAAACCGCCTTAACATGCATTTTAAGTTTCAGGTGGTGGAACGAGAAGACTCGTCAGGTACGCTTTTACAGTTTTCAACGTTGTCTTTCTTGTCATTTTATACTGTAATTTTATACGTGTAAATTTGCACGCTAAAAAATGACGCCACCCTGCATGAAAAATAAAACTATCAGGATAGCCACAAAACCAAAACCAAAGCTAAAACTAAAATCAGCCAAGATAAAATCTGGCCACAACATTCAAAATATAAAACAACTCAAAATTTAATCACAAACATCACACAAAACTATAATTGCAACTAAATTAAGACATCTCTATCGAATGATCGGGAATCCCTCGGAGGAGGTAATCTACGGCTGCTAACGTGGCTTCCGATGGTCTAAATGAAATAATGGAACTCGTTAAGTTGAGTTTAGTAAGTTCATTTGGACTTAGTGAGTCCAATAGAAAATAGTGGTGTCGGAACAAAAAACCGTAGGATCTCATTTGGACTAAGTGAATCCAATAGAAAATAGTGATGCCGGAACGAGGGAACCGTAGGACCCATCATTTGGACTAAGTGAATCCAATAGAAAATAGTGATGCCGGAAAGAGGGAACCGTAGGATCCTAATCGGTGTCGCTCTAATCAACTTTAATATGCCCTCATAAAATTTAAATAACTTCAACCATAGGGTCATCAGATTTTCCATTATAACTTGACACACTAGAAGACTCAAACTCGTCACGGCAAGGAGCTTGGGCTAGCATGGTGGGCAGCTCGATCATCTTCAACAACAAAACTTGTCTTCCCCAACTAGACCAATCTTCCTTCCTTAGAATTAAATAACAAAGTCATAGGACTTCGAGGTTGCTTGCTTATGCAATGTAAATCCTCGTCTTATATCATAGCCCTGCTATACAATATAAGCCCTAACTCATCTTAGGATTCTGAGGTTGTTGTTTGTCACGACCTAAATCTTCACATCTTCTAGGCTATTTGTGTGATCGTTTCACACNTTCATATAAACTGCCTTAACATGCATTTTAAGTTTCAGGTGGTGGAACGAGAAGACTCGTCAGGTACGCTTTCACAGTTTTCAATGTTGTCTTTCTTGTCATTTTATACTATAATTTTATACGTGTAAATTTGCACACTAAAAAATGATGCCACCCTGCATGAAAAATAAAACTATCAGGATAGCCACAAAACCAAAACCAAAGCTAAAACTAAAATCAGCCAAGATAAAATCTGGCCACAACATTCAAAATATAAAACAACTCAAAATTTAATCACAAACATCACACAAAACTATAATTGCAACTAAATTAAGACGTCTCTATCAGATGATCGGGAATCCCTCGGAGGAGGTAATCTACGGCTGCTAACGTGGCTTCCCATGGTCTAAATGAAATAATGGAACTCGTTAGGTTGAGTTTCGTAAGTTCATTTGGACTCAGTGAACAAAAGAACCATAGGATCTTAACCGGTGTCGCTCTAATCAACTTTAATATGCCCTCATAAAATTTAAATAACTTCAACCATAGGGTCATCGGATTTTCCATTATAACTTGACACACTAGAAGACTCAAACTCGTCACGGCAAGGAGCTTGGAGCTAGCATGGTGGGCAGCTCGACCATCTTCAACAACAAAACTTGTCTTCCCCAACTAGACCAATCTTCCTTCCTTAGAATTAAATAACAAAGTCATAGGACTTCGAGGTTGCTTGCTTATGCAACGTAAATCCTCGTCTTATCTCTTATATAGCCCTGCTATACAATATAAGCCCTAACTCATCTTAGGATTCTGAGGTTGTTGTTTATCACGACCTAAATCTTCACATCTTCTAGGCTATTTGTGTGATCGTTTCCCATGAATGTAAGCCCTAACTACCAAAATTGGTAGGATGAAACACTTAAATATTTCTCCTCAAAATTGAAGTCAAACATTAGGATTGCTTGGGAAGTCACCGGGGTTCTCCTCTGGATCCATGACATCGCCTAGTTCTTCCTTATTTGGACCCTACAACAAAATGTTCAAAATTTGAACCAATCCCCTTTCACACCTCTACGTGCAATCTCGTTGAAGAGTCCTACCCTTTGAAATTCCTTGAAGATAATATTTTTTTATTTTTATCGAGAGTCTTCTTAGGTGACTTTGGTCATTTAAGATGTAGTTAACTATAGAGGCTTGCCCTTATAGGAAGCATGTTTGAACCCAGCTTCATATAAACTCTATTTAATTATTTATATTAAATAGGAGAATTTGTCGGCAAATATAAAAGTTTTGCAGACCAGACGAATGTCATACTTTTTTTAGTTTATTTGATTGAGTCTCATCCTCAAGTCTTGTGTTTATCCTTCAGGATAGATACAGGATTTGAGGTATAGTTCTCTTTCATTTAAACTATGAAAAATATGGGGTCAGTTTGATTCCATACATTTCTAAACTTCAACGTCCTTCCGAAGAGGAGACGGGATTTCGATTCCGGTGATCGATAGCTTCTTACTGGTAACTCCCCACCAACCCAAAAATAGTGCTGACACTACTTTCTGTTACTTCTCCGGTGACGGTGACAAAAACTTGATGCGCTCCTAATGTGTGATGTTTTTCTGTGTATTTTATGTCAATAAAGGGCTCTAATAGTCCTAGATATCGATCCCAAAAGAAAGTTGGAAATGCCTATAAATAAGTTCTTAAGATAATAATGTAAAGTAAAATTTTAAAAATACAAAAAGTAAAGTGTCAAGTTTGAATATTAAGTAACAAGTGAATGCTAACTAAAATTACAGTTGAAAGACAAAGTTAACTAAGCTAAATGCTAAACTTTCAAATGTAAAATTTTGAAAATTAAAACTAGGATGTTGTGACAGAAAGTTCAAATTTTAGAAAGTATCATTCCCCTTTATAATGAGTATATGAATATTGAAGAAATTGAAATCATTTAAAAATATATATATATAATTGTTTTGTGCTAAACATGAGCAATCTCATTCTTTACCCTCTTCTGAGTCTATAAAGAACATTGACTAATCTAGATTTTGGTCTCTAATTCCGTAGTGAGGCTGGGAGGATATCGACTGCCACTCC
>JXCR01124562.1:202296-228339 GCA_002079205.1 Phalaenopsis hybrid cultivar | reverse complement strand
ATAAAGAACATTGACTAATCTAGATTTTGGTCTCTAATTCCGTAGTGAGGCTGGGAGGATATCGACTGCCACTCCTTAGCTCCCACTCCTCCCTCCCCTGAAGTTTAACAATCTCACATTAGTTTCGAATCAACTGCACCAAATTGGGGATTTTAATCTGTCACCTAAAAATCTCCAATTCTGCATCAAACAAAATATATTTCTCTATTTATTTGCACCCAAATTTATGGATGAAATAATCTCCCATGAAATTAAATGTGATTGTCCACATGTTGTACAAATCATAGCCCTTTCGAAACATATGTTTCTGAACATAATTTAACAATTTAATTAACCATATCAAAAAGTAAATGAAGTTTGGAGTTCAAATCATCACAAATTATTGACATTTAAAACTATATAAAACAATATCAATTCTTCACAAAACCATATCTCGAAGTAGGGAGAAGGATAAAGAAGACTACTTAGAATTCATGAAAAGGATACGACAAAACACGGATTACATATATAAATACAAGTTTGCAAAATAAAAAAAATAACAGATACAACTTATCTCACAATTCTTCCCAAGCAAACTCTTGAAAGTTCTCTTNTTGCAAAACAAAAAAAATAACAGATACAACTTATCTCACAATTCTTCCCAAGCAAACTCTTGAATGTTCACTCCAAGCCTTTCTCTCTTTACAAGCACTCTCAATTCTCTCTTAGAAGTGCAATGAAGAAGACATCTCTCACCTTCCCTCTTCTCGCAGAATCCTTAAAGAAAATCTTCAAGCCCTTAACTTTCTCCCTCTCTCTATCTAAATCTCCTTCTTGCCTTCACACCACACACCTCTCTTTGTCCCTCAAAAACACCTCTCTCTTCAAGCCCTACACTTCTCTCTCTTTAATCAAAGTCTACCNTCTTCAAGCCCTTAACTTTCTCCCTCTCTCTATCTAAATCTCCTTCTTGCCTTCACACCACACACCTCTCTTCGTCCCTCAAAAACTCCTCTCTCTTCAAGCCCTACACTTCTCTCTCTTTAATCAAAGTCTACTTCCCTCCAAAAATAATTCAAAATTCCCTCCAAAATTCTATCCAAAAGTCAACTCTTTTGAATTCAAATAACAAGTCCATTGATCCAAGAGACATATCCTTTCCTGAAGAACCTTCCAAAGTGTCTAGATGCATTGAATTACTCTAAGGGGTGTTTAGAACAAGTGTACATTTGAAAATTTGCGCAGAATTTGTCTCGAACCGACTTAATCAGCAAAAAGTCATCTCTAACGCATCTGACACTAAATATGGTGCATCATGCACCAACTCTCTGTCAAATGGCGCATCATGTGTCTATTTGTTGAAGACCGCATTGTTCTAGCTTCTGTGCATCTTGCGCCAATCCTGTGCATCTTGCGCCAATCCTATGCATTATGCGCTAATTTGGAGCATCATCCGCCAGAATTCAAAAATTCACTGTTTTGGCTTAAAATTTCATCCTTTTTGCCACTTTTGCTCCAAATGCCTAAAATTGATAAATCTGTAACAAAAATATACAAATACCTTTCTTTAAAGTGTAATATCACCCAAAATGAGCATAAAATATATACTTAAAACAACATGTTATTTTGGTGTATCACCCATCCCACAAAGGATGGAGCAAGCCTGGTAGGAGTGCACTTATAACCCTGCCTTGACAATTCTACCAACAAAATCTACTTAAATACGATAAAATCATGGTTGGCCATTTCATGAAGTGCAAGATGGGATAAACTATTATTTATTAAGAAAAGTCTTACAACTTGATTATAAATCAAGATGCATAAATCATGAAGTGTATGAAAATATCCCAAGGCTATTGTAAATATATTTTTATAATTTTAAATATATATATATATATATATATACATACATACATACAATATTTATTATTTTTACCACACTCAAATGTTTTATTTGGTTAACACTTAGTGTCTTGTGATAAAGCAAGTTGTGTAGGGAATGCATGTCATTGATGATGTGTGTACAGCAGATCATTTTACAGGCCAATCGATACGTAAAGACAGACTAGCTTGATAATGTAGTGGTCCTTAAAGAAAAAATCACACCTTTTATGCAATGAGAGATAAGAAAGAAAACAAATATGATTGCCTATGCATAAAGGTGATTTTTTTGTGGTCATTCATATATCAAAAAAGACTTTTAGTTTTTTTTTTAAATTTAATTTTCATTTTGGTATTGAAATGCAATAAATTTTTAAGGTGTAAATACAATGTGTAATTTTGATTCTTTGTTATGGTCATGAAATTCTTAATTTTAAAAAACTATGTTTGAATTATTTAATTTTGGTAGATAAATGAGTCTTTAAAGAGCCTAACAATAAATCAAGGCAAAAGCAAACATGCATCAACCTAATAATATGGGCAAACATCTAATTGAGCACAAAATAATGAGGTAATAAGAACAAACTAGCAACAAAATTACAAAAAGGGTCTCCAACCCTAGACTTACGATAAACTAATTAGTGAATTATGTTGTTTAGATATAATTATTATTTTTTGAGATTTGTGTTTCATTCTTGATAGGAATGAAATATTTTATATTTTGGGGGCAAACATTGTCATGTTTTGCTTCATTTTATATTCTAAGAGGCTTGAGCAAAGTATGTTTTATCTTAATTATGTGGGGAACTGAGAAAATGGAAGAATTGAAGCAAAAAAGAGTGAAAATACTCTTAGTTGCAAGGGCTAAGGACCAACATGTGGAGGGAAAAAAATGACTTCTCATAGCATTTCAGGACATTAAGGAAACCCTTCATGGCATGAACATGCGCACATCCATATACTTCACATTACACTCTCACGACTACTGCATTCTATACATTCACACACAATTCACTAACTAGCACCAAAATTAAAGTCAAAAAATTTGAAAACTCTCATGACAAAATTATAACCTAAATTAGTCAGTCTATTGATAAACTTGTCTAAATAATCCCGGATGATGAAACAGACAGTGTGAGCGCATCCAAAATGTCAATTTTAGCTAGGAATGACACTCATATTACAATGATTCTGCATCAACGCAAGTTGCACGAAAATCGATGCATGAATTCTACTATCAAAGAAAAAAGTCTTCTCGTGCCCTGGGCCATTAATTGCCTCATACCATGGCTATAGAAGTTAAATTGAAGCAAGAAAGAGCCTACGTTACTATTGGATTTGATTTGGGCAAATTCGTGGTCAATAACACAAAGTTCTATTCAATAACCCCACAAAACTCCTCAATACCACCATAATACACCCAAATTAACACCCCTCATACTAAAACTCGCCAATACACCCATTCTACCTCTCAATAACACAATAAGCCATCAAAAAGATTGGAAATACATCCATCCCACCGATTAAAATTGGTAATACACCCATCCCACAAATTAAAATTGCAGAATAACAACCCGTTTTTTAATTAAAACTTGCAAATACACCCATTAGCCGATTAACTCACAAAAATAACCCTGTAATATCGTCATTTCACCGTAGGCGGCTTTTTTTGAGTAAATAACACAAAAATACAACTATGAATAACACCCGAATAACACCGCTTCTTTCAGAACCGCGGTAACACCAAAATCCACCCGAAGCACACCGGTGAATAACACCGATGTTGTAAAACTCAATAACCCCGTAATACAAGTGCGAATAACACTAGGCCGCGGGTTCACACTAGCCCGTAAAAAAAATTGAATTTTAAATTAATCGCCTGGTGCGGCCATATTTAACCTTAATTAAGCGCTAGAACCTCTAATTAAGCCCAAAACACGGATGGAAAGCATTTAATTGCCCGTCCAATATCCCTTAACGCCTATTTTTTAGCATTGGACATACAAAACAAGTTGAAGGATTGGTTTTAAGTTAAAATGCAGGGAGACAGAGCGAGAGAGGTAGAGAGATCAAGGAAAAAACTCTTTGTTTTGTGCAACAACATTCTGGATACGTTCACCAGCATCTTTTGCAGTTGAACTCAAATCCTCGCCGTCTAACATCTTTTACAACTACTCAATCGAGACTGAATCTCTTGGGCTCAGATATAATCTCGGAACTCACTTTTTTTGCATCATTTTTGTTTATGTTTGATAAAAGGAATATATACATATTGCATGAACCCGTTGTTGCCTTATTTCTTTTACTTCTTGCGAAAGAAATAAATAAACACATCGTCGTCTTCTCTTCTTTTCTTTACTTTTTGCAAAAAAAAAAAAATGATTATCGCATGTTCATTTTATCAGATCAACCTTTTCTTCCTTGTTCATTCATTTTTCAGAAAGAAAAAAAATACTTTCATGTTCACTTAGTCTTACGGATAGGAGCATTTGAGTTAAATGATCGTGCTCAAACAAACGACAATCGATTTTATTTTATATATCCGGAGATATTGACATTTTCTTTATGGATGGTTCTAGTTAGGTACATGTATTTTTCTGATTTAACTAAATCCAAAAATTTATTTGATTTTTTAAAAGTCATATTTTGGTGTAGGAAATTTATAAAAATGAAACAAAAATACCTATGTGCCCAACAAACTGATGAGAACATTATGAAACAAAACTTGATAATATTTGCTTATTCTTCTGTCATATATTAATTTAAACCTCTGAAACATCTTCAAATCAGACAAAATCAAAAAGTGCCCATCTTGATTGAATATTTTGTGGGTTTATTAAACTTGTTGTTATTCATGTTTTCTGATTTTTCTGAAGTTAGAAGATATACATAAGGTCAAAGCTCCATTTTTTCATGAACTTCATGCTTGTTTAAAATAAAAAAAATGCAAAATTGAGTTTCTTGAGTTCACTAAAGTTAGGGCAATCAAAGAAAAATAAAAAATTGATTTTTTTTAATTTTTTAAATTTAAAATATCTATTTCTTTATTTATTGCTTGAGAATAATTAAAAACCATCAGAAATTAAAATACATTTCAAAAAATCATAGAGTTTTCCCTGAATGTACCTATGACCTCTAGGAACACCTCCAAATTTTCTAAGGACAGAAAACATGTTGTTACAAATTAACTTAATTATCATTGAAAATTCACATTTTTTAGCTCAAATAATTATACATAAACAAATAAATGTCAAAAAAAATTTCATTTCACCTCTGAGTTCTTAGTTAGCATATGGGTAAGAGGTAAGTGAGGTATCATGACCATTGGAATTGAAAAACAAAACTTATAGGGGTGTAAACCCTATGTGTGCAACGAGAATTTTGGAACTTCACACTTAAGATAAATCAGGGTGGAGGTAGGTAAAATGTGATGTTTATCTTGCTAAAATGTCTAAAATTTGAAGGGTAACCAAGGTAGCAGCTCACTCATAATGTTTTCTATAAAAGGGTAAAAATGTAATTTTTCAAATTATTGAGAATAAGAATAAATGAAACTTGGATGATGCAGGAGTGAGGGGTACAAGTATTGGGATCAATTAAACACTAATTTTAATCCCTCACTAGTGGTCATACACGATATCAGTTAAACATACATCACCAAGTTTTTCGACAATTACAAGTTCTCCCCCAAACCCTAAGAGTTGGGTAGTGAACTAGGTCTGATCTAACATATTCGAGGAATCAATAAAAGATCTTATATAAATCACCATAAATGAACATAAAACATAATAGAATACTACTAGCTCAAGCCTAACTGAAAGGTGAGAATGTATAAGTTTCTCAAATACTATAAACACACCACCCTTCAAGGGTGCTCAACCTCATAACTCTTAAATTGACCATTGGTCGTACTCATGGGCTAATTAAGACATCAAGATGTTATTGAGCACAGTGAAAGCATAAATGATCCCTAATTTGACTTGGTGGATTAACTCAATGACTTAACAATGTCTAAGGAACTTGGAATGAGTCGATGGTTCTAGGCTTGACCAGGGTTACTCTCAAACACCTTTGCTAAACTTTGGGACATTTTATAGTATACTTGAGCTTGGTATGAATTTTTGAGGTAAGTCATCCTCAATCTATAACAATCATTAAAAAAAATAAAAAAATGAAACCTTAGGGACCCGCCAAGATATGACTTGGGATCCTTCAAACCCAAATGAAGGTCATCCTATCACAACTTAACCATAAGTGATACCCAATGCTTCATAATTTGGGCTTGAAAACTAAAACTAAATCCTCCTAGAAATTGGCCACATATGTAAATGCCACATATGGATCAACGGACTAGTGTAAGTTGGAGGTCATGGTGGTGAATCTGGTGACTAGAATGATTATGCATGCTAATGTGGGATATAAGCTCAATATCTCTTACAATGATGACTTTCACAGAGGGGAGAGCAGGATTGAAAATACTATTCACCAACTCTGGGTGAGGAGTTACCCCTTAATTTATTTGGCTGCTGGTTATTCTAGCTTGGTCGAGGTGAATAACTCATTAACTATCTGATTTTCCAAAGTATTTACATATATACAACATAACAAAAATATTTTTTTCTTTTGTCACTACTATGTTTGACAGCTAAGTAAACTCTACATGCATAAAAAATTATAAAAATTTGAATGAAATTCTTAAAAGGTCCACTTATTAATCACTTTGATAGTGACAAGGAATTGCCCTCCTTAGATTTTCTGCTTGGTAGCTTCTACCCAAGGTTGGAATATAAATCACCCAACCCTGCTCTGAACCATAACCTTTACAAAATTCATAGACTCAGCTCTGTTATTTTATATTTGACATCGTGTCTTATTGGCTCATATTTTCCTAGGGTTTTCTTATGATTTTCTTATGTTTCCTTGCATCAGTTTTTCTTACAGTTCGCTTTCAATTGCCTACATTTTACAAATCCATGTTTATAATACTAAACTTATAGTAGTAGCAAGAATCCCATCTATGAGTGTTTACTCTTTGTTATAGTACTTTTTATCGCACGTTAAATTTAATGCCTTCATAAAAAAAAACTTTTAGGCTAGAGAATAGTAGACTGGTTGCTTATGAGGTAAACTCCGATAGGCCACTGACCCAACAATATTGCATGTTCACACATAAAATCCCTAGACTGAAAGTTACTACATTATGGAGCTCGGAGATAGCTTTGTGGGCAACACAATGAGGATGCAAGCAAGTGCAGAACAAATTCAGGAGACTCAGCACATGAATGGATCCACTCCAATTAAGCTATTCCTTAGCCTTAAATAACAACAATATATAGGACTTCAAGGTGGTTAGTCCAGCACGACATGAATCCTCACTCTATCTTTAAGCCTTTGCACAATGTTGTTGAGCAATATAAGCACTATCTCTCTTTTGGTTCTATTGTTGTCATTCGGTACAACGTAAACCCTCTTAGCTTTATAGTCTGTTTGTATAATTAGTTATTATGCAAGTGTAAGCCCTAAATAATAAAATTGGCAGGATTGAAACGTTAAATAAACATATTTTAACATTTAAAGCTAAACAATAGGATACCTTGGGAGGTCACCGCCATTCTCCTTAGATCCATGACATCCCCTAACTCTCACTCGTTTGGCCTCCCAAAATAATTGTTCACATTTTGTTATTTCCCACTTCACTTCTCATATCCAGCTTTGAAAGCTTAAACTTTGAAATCTCAAAGACAAAACTGCTGATTTTATTTAGGAGTTTTCTTAAGTTACTTCAATCATTTATGATGTAATTAACTGTAGCGGCTTGCCTCTACAGTAAACATAAGAAACCGGCTAAAGAAAAGCTCATCTAATATTTATATTAGGTAAGGGAACTTATTGGTCACACATAAAATGTTTGTAAACCAAACATATGTCATAAATCATGTAGTTTAGATAACCGAGCTCGCCTTTAAGTAATATGCCCATCTCTGGATGTGATATATTACTTGTGGTGTTGTGATCAATCATTTAAACTACTAGACGTATGAGATCTGTTTGGTCTCATATTTCTCAAAATTAAAACAATATTTTCAAAAATCAAAATTACATGCTATATTAAATTTAATTTAATTTTTTTTTAAATAATAAAAAAAGTTGATCGATAGCTCACTCTAACAGTAACATGCCCACTTTGTGTTCAAAGCCCCTGTACTTGGTGTAAAGCACTAGCACCAAATTCAATGTACCTGTGTCTATTGATCTGTTCAATTATCTGAGTTTTCGTACCTGTTGGTCGCTTTTTTTTCTTAAGTAATTTTTTTATTTAATATACATATAATTTTGATTTTAAAAAATAGTATTCAAATTTGTAAAGTAATATGAGACTAGTAAGGTCTCACAAATTTTAATAATTTTTGTTATCAAGCACGACATTACAAATAATACACCATTCCGAGATATACACATACTACTTTACATTAAGCTCAATCATATAAACTAAATAAATGTATGAAATTTTTTTGGTTTGTAAACCTTTTGTATGACCAATAGGTTCCTCAACCTAACATAGAAAATTTAGGCAGGGTTTATAATACCTGGGTTCTAAAGTTCTTTATAAGGGGAATCCACTATAGTTAGTTACATCTTAAATGACTGAAGTCACTTAAACAAACTCTCGATAATGATCAAGCGTTTATTCTTTAAGATGTTCAAAGTTTATGTTTTCAAGATAGTTTGTAATGAATAAGAAGTGGGGAAGTCTCATGTAAGAACAATTGGTTTAGGAAATAAAGAAATGAAGACTATGGGTCCTCAATGACTTCCCAAGTTATCCTACAATTGGGCTTTATATTTTTTAATTGAAATAATATATGTTTAATTTTCCTTATTATAATTATAGGGCTTTTAAATGCATAATATCAGATTATGCAGATAGCTTGGAAGATGGAATGATTTACATCATATCAAATGACAACCACAAAATTCTAAGGTGATTTATGGCTTATATTCCACAATATACAAAAGGCTAAAAGATAAAATGAGGTTTTATGTTGCACTAAGAAAACTAGTTTGAAGTAATCCTATGGCTTGTTGTTTAAACTATGGAATGGGCTAACCGATGTAGACTAGTTTTTGTTGTTGTAAATCATCGCCCCCCACTTGCCTTGGCTTGCTCCAATGCTCCTTGTCAAGGTAATAGCTTCGAGATTTATGTGTGTTCAGGCAATGTGTCTTGGTTTTTTTTGTCATTATTGCTTGAATTTTTGGGGAATTTTAATTTAATTTAAGCGACAATTATCAAGATCTCAGAGTTTCGTCGTCGTGGCATATTTTTTTTCTCCTGACTTGACTTAGTCTAAGTAAGCAGTTAAACTTATTTAGACTGAAGGATTCTCGTCAACAATTGAAGGTTACCTCATCCCAGAGATTCTTGTAAACTAAATAGGAGTAAGTTAAGTGCATTCAAAGGGTTCTGAACGTGTATTATTAGTTTTGAAAGTGTATTTTTTTGTTTTGTTTTGTAAGTAAAACGAAGTATACGCTAGTAAGAAAATGTTGTAAGGTAGAGTACTACAAGTGTCGTAAATGATTAATTAGGTGCGTACGTTGCGCTCCGGCCACAGCTGCATGGGTTAGTAGCATAAATACCATATAATAAAATGCAAAAACTTTAAACAACTTGCAAGGAGAGCTTAGCACGAAAGAAATCCTAAAAACAAGTCGTCAGAAAAATAAAAGTATGTAACTAAATGTAAGACATTAGTGAAGGTGGGAGCTCAGATTTGGGCTGTGTGCTTTTTTATCCAACACAAAGAAAACTGCCAACCTAACAATCTAAGGAAGGGTAAATCCTAACCTCGATCTAAGAGATTAGTTCGAGGAACATTATATGATTTCATTAAAAATTCTTTTATCTTTTCATGCAAAAAAGTTTACTTAACATTCAAAAGTTGTCATAAAGCAAAAGAATTTTTTTTTTAAGTTTATAAAGTTATATGTGTCTTTTCAAATGCTATAGTCCACAAGCTAATCACTCTAATTAGACTAAGGATACCAACACCCTAAGAGAACTTGGGGCAACTCCTATCAGGGGTTGGCGAATATTATCATCAGTCTTATCCACTCTCCTTATTGAGGATCCTCAGGGTAGGAAACAGTATTCCTAATCCCACTCCATATCCCTTATTTAGCACACATAAGTGATGTCATCATCACCCTCTCCACCAATACCTCTGACATATACTAGCCTGATGATCTGTATGTGGCAAAAATAAATTTCCCCAGTTGCTCATACGGATTTGAATACCTTATTCAAGACACAAACCCTTGAGCATTGGGTTTAAATGTAGGATAGGTAGGTTAGGGTATTTAGTTAGAATTTGTACATTAAAGGGTCTTGAATCATATCTTGGAGGATCCTTATAAGCTTTTGAGTATGATCTTCTTTAAGGGATTATAATAAGTCCAAATGTCTTTCAAAATATTCAAAATCCTAAAAAAGAAGTTCGGGGAAAACCCTAAACCACTTTAGAAGCTTATAAATAATTTTGAGTTCACTTAAACTTCTTATGTTGTTGAATTAATCAATCCTAGTTAGGTTAAGTTTAGTTATGTTGCTTTAACTCATACTCGGTGAAAGTTGAGATGTTAACTTAACCAATGAGTAGGGGTAACTAGTCATTCATTGTTATGTTTATGATAGAGAAAACTTGGTTATTAATAAACCTTCCGTCTTCTTTTCAATTAATCTTGAGCTCATAGTGTTTCAACAATGTTCATGATTATAAATGTTCCTTTTCGAAGCCTCTTTAAATAATTTTAAATCAACCCTAGTTCAGTACTGATATCTTAAATGGTTGAAGGGTAAAGTTGTAATTTTATAAAAGTTTTGATATTATGTTTAATCTTTATTAAGAGATTGAATTACACTTAACCATTGATTGAGGGTTTAAATTAGGGAAAGTTATCCTGCTGACTCATCCCCGTCACATCAAAATATCAAGGACTGGATTGTCTCCCACTCCATAGCAATCTGATTAATTACAATTTTAACTTTTACGGATAGTGAAGTGAATCGGTTCCATCCTTTTAATTCTTTGTGTTTCAATCACTTCAGAGAGTAAATTGTCATAATTATTACCCGTTTACCCTCTTATTTAACCTAAATTTTCATTTGAAGTTCAAATTTCCATAATTATAATTTTAGCCCTTAAGTTCCTTATTGATAATTTCTTCAATTTAACTCAAATAACTTTGAAAGTTTGTTATTACCCCACTCAAAGTTTAATTTACACATCAGAGGAGAATTTATGTTTTTCTGTTTTTTATTTAATTTTTTATAGTTATTTTTGTTCAAACATGAGAATTTTCAATATTAATTATTTTTACGAGCCAAAGCGACTTTTCTGACCTTACGATAATTTTAGGAGGTTCGCTTAGGTCAGAGGACCACTAAGAATAACTTTTGTGAAATTTTGAATTATATTTTAATTTTTATGATTTTTAATTGATTTTGGTGATTAAATAATTAGAAAATATATTCTTATTTCAAAATTAACAATTATATGTTTGATCATTTTTTTTACCTCAGAGAACACAAAGGAATTTATTTTACTTTTTTCTAATTTTTTTTGTATATTTATTTTCATTCAAAAATTAGAGAAAGTTCAATTAAATACTAAAAATACCTTTTTTACATCTCTAAAATTGTATGGAACTATTTTTAAGTTGTCTTTTGTAATTATGGAATAATTTATGATATTTTGAGGTATTTTTATATTTTTGTGATTTTTAATTATTTTTAAATTAAAAAATAGCTCTAAAATAAACGTTTTATTTTGACTTCACTTTTATTTTTCATAGGTTCCTCCAGTTTCAAGGACTCTCCCAAAAAGAATTTTATAATTTTTTGAATTATATTTTATTTTATATAATATTTTGAGCAAAAATTTCTACTTAGAAAATATATTTTTACATTAAAATTAAATTTTTCTAACTTTTAAAATTATAGGGACTTTGCAAAGTGATTTTCTTCATTTAGTGATATTCTNTCAAAATAATATATATATATATATATATATATATATTATTGGTTTTTAATAAAAAATGTATTTTGAACCTTATAAATTTATTTTTAATTTTTCCTAAGGTTCTTTGTCAAAGTGTGCTCGAACCCTGAGAAGCTGAATAAGGCAAGTTTTGAGTTGGGGATTTTAAGGAATTTTATTGGACAAAAATGTGCTTTTTCATATTTGAAACAAATTTTTTGAATTTCAAACTTGATTTAAAGTTATGTTGAAATATTTGTTGCCAAATTATCATTTTCTTTCTCTTAATTATCATTTTCTCGCTCCAAATTAAGGTTGGCTCAACGAGTCTCCAAGGAGTGTCGGATTTGGGTTTGGGAGGGCTCATTTGAAAGGTTTCGATGAGACAGATGCAATGATGATGCAAACTTTAAAAAATAATGGCTCGTTGAAAAATTTTATATGGGCCCATTTTCCACGCATGGAAACTCCAAGTGCACAAACTTAAGCAAAAATAATGTGCGAAGACATTATGCCCCTCATATGTGAGTATGAAGATAATGCAACTTACAGAGTCTGATTTGGGTCACTGGGTTCTCTTGTGAAGAAGAATGATAGTTTTAGGGTGTTTGTGGTACAACACTACATGAAAATTTGGAACTGAAGAAATTTAAGTGAAAGTTACTTAGATGATTCTCAAACTTATTTGCTTGGTATCTAAATAAAATAATAAACAACTTGAGACTTTCAAAATGAAGCTTTCAATCAAAAAACATTCTTGGAAGGGAAAATAATAATTTTTTTGGTTTTGGTCGTTTTAAGGTTTAGCTTAGCATCTACCACAAGTGAAGCTCATTGAAGTGTAAATGGAGGAAAAATGGTTAACTTATAAAAGAGGTAAAGAATACATGGTATCTGGACATCGGTGTAAGCAATCATATGTGTAAGAGAAAATGCATGTTTGTGGAACTAGACATTTCGTTGAGTGGCAATATGTCCTTTGGAGATGAGTTCAAGATAACGATTAAAGAAAAATGTAATATCCTTTTTTCCATTGAAGAATGAAAAGTACTAATTTTTTTTCAACGTCTATTGTCTGCCAAATATGAACAGTATTGTCTTAAGCTAGGGTTAGTTCTTAGAGAAGTGTTATGATATTCATTTGAAAGATAAGAGCAGTTCTATAAGAAATAATATAAAGACCTAATGGTGAAGATACCAATGTCAAAGAAATAGAATGTTCTTGCTCGATATTTGTCAGATGTCTCAAAGAAAGTTATAAAGATTCATCTTAGTTCTAGCCTCTTTAAATTTGGACATCTTAATTTATGAGGATTGGAGAAGTTATCAAATAAAAAAATGGTGCTATACATGCCTTGCATCAATCACTCCAACAAGATATTTTAAGGCTGCTTTCTTGAGAAGTGGTTCATAAAGAGTTTTCCAAAGTACTCAAATTCGAGGGTACAAAAGCCACTTTACCTCATACATGCAGACGTGTTTGGTTCAAACAAGCCATGCTCTCTTGGTAAGAGTAATTATTTCATTTTCTTTGTATATGATTTTTTTTGGAAAACTTGGGTATATGTTTTGAAGCAAAAATCAGAGCTCTTTGAAAGAAACTGGCCTTGAGTTCAAAATAATACAATCTAATCGATGAGGCGAGTTCACTAGAAATAAATTTCAAGAATACTAGTGCAACTATCTACCACTTCATTTCTGAGATTTGTAAGGCACTTTTGGATAATTTTATTTGCAAACCAGCCAAAGAAGTGACAAAATTATGAAGATTTCACAATCTGAAATGATGAAGAAACATCATTCTCGATGAAGCAACTTTTGGAGAAGCATTTTATTGGATTTTGTTGCGACCGAGTTGAATTGCATCTCCAAAAAAATCCTTTATTTGAAATTTTACTGAGAACAATTAAGATTCACATGAGAAGCTCACAAAGGAATGTCATAAAATCAACAAGAGCAAAAAATAGTAGATTCAAGTATTGACTTGTGTAAGTATTAAAAAAAGTAGTTTTAAGGTAAACTCTTTTAGTGATGAGAAGTGAATAAAAAATTGTTGCTCAAATTTATGATTTTGACACAAAAAATTAATTCTTCATTGATCAGCTGACCATAAATTATTTTACATTTCCGACACTTCTAAATATTATTCGAGCTTCTCTAAATATTTGAATTTGATCAAAATTTAATCTCTATAAAGGAAATAAAGAATTCAACTAATCTCAAATGAACAGTGAATGATGGGGTAATCTAAAGAGCAATCAATTAAGAATGACATTATCTGTGAAAAAGTGATTAAACAAGAAGCTAATGTCCTATCCCTTTTCTGGTGGGAGCTGAAAACCATTAGACCATCTCAACATCCCATCTTCTCTTCCCATCCTCATTTTCCAACTCTACAGCCGGGGTGCTCCGGTAATAGCATGCGTAGAACTGCAGCTGGAGCAATTCGAGCGCCGATCCGAGCTCATTGGTATCTGTCCCAAAGCTCACAACATCAACCGTCACCAATTTTGGGCATAACAAAGAAATGATCAACTGTCTAGAGGGAAATGTGTTACCGTAATGAAGATGTCAAACTTTAAAATTGCGTAGGAGGTCCCACACAGGCCATTGAAAAAGCTAACCAAAGAAAGCCAGAAGGGCATGTACTGCACGCTTTTGGTCTTGATCACCATTTTTTTATAAATGGGTAACCGTCAGTGGTTTAGATAAGCACGCAAATCATTATCAAGCACTAAATGTAATAATCCAACTTCTGTTGAATTATAAACCATTTTAAATTTATAAAGCTAATAATAATGATTTTCATTCTCTACATTGGTATATAACTATATAATTTATTATTATTTTTTCAGTCTCTTTTGTCATTTTTCTACAAGTTGAAGGGATGATGAATCCTTCTGGTTTGGACAGTGTCCTGGCACAACTCCATAAATTGTATTGGATGAAGCCCCAGAATATTATTAAAACAAAGAATTATTATGGGAAAAATCACAGAGGAATCCAACCAGAATGAAAAATTAACATCTGGGTACATCTAGATGGAGAAAATGAGAACGTACCATAATGGTGAGTGGGGAGGCGTACATGCAAGTGCCAAATATGACACAGAAAAGTCGGTTTATCAAAGGATCTCAATAATAGAAAGTTTCTTCACTAGAGATTGAACTTTGTTAACTTGGTTTGATCTACAGTCCAAACTCTACTAAATAAACTCAACTAATCAAGTTAAACATGTCGAATCTTCTCACTTGAGCGTTGGTGGTCAAGCCCGAATGTAAATAGACAATAAGCCCACACTTATAAAATACCATAAATACCCCAGTATAGACCCCTTCCGAGCAAGGATAAAATTGTAATATCTCAATTGTCATATCTCCTCTACAAATTATACAAACATTTTATGAAGATGAGACACTATTTAACACTTTTCATTATTATCCTCATTCTCATTCTCTCTCTCTATCTATCTCTTTCTCTTTCTCTCTCTCTATCTCTCTCGCTCTCCTTCTTGATCTCTATTCTTTAGGTGTGATTCACGAATAATCTTAGATTGAACTTTAAAACGTGCGGTGACTATGGATCATACCAAAAACAAGTGAAGGAACAATGCAAGGAGAAGTGCCTCATAAAAAAGAAACTAATGACAACATGAAGTGCACCAAGAAAGTCAAGATCCACTAGATCAAAGAAAAGAAAATAAAATACTAGTAGGAGCAACAACCCTGGCAAGATGTTCTGGAAACTAATGAGAGAAGAGTCCTTTAGGTCATTGAAATGGAGGACAAAATCCACTATCTTTATAATGCATGGTTGGCACGAGTCAATAGACGATAGATTGGGTATATTGAAGCATTTTTACAACCAGAGAATGCATTTTACCAATATATCTCGGATGACAAACCATCAAAATGATTCAAGTTTCTGACACTTAAATCTTATAAGGGACAAATTGGCCCGATTGATCACATATGTCATTCGAGTCGACTATGTGTCTTCTTGTTGGTTTAGTTTTTTGGAACACCACAAAGATCATGTACAATTAATTATTTAAAAATTAAATAGGACATCAAAGTAATATATCATTTCATGAAAATCTCCAAGCCCTTGACTTTCCCTCTCTCTCTCTAACTCTCCTTCTTGCCTTCATGTCAGGCACCTCTCTTCGCACCCCAGGAACTCCTCTCTTTTCAGGCCATAAACTTCCCTCTCTTTTATGAAAGGTTGCCTACCTCTAAAAAGAATTTGAAATTCCCTCCAAATTTCTAACCAAAAGTCAACTTTTTTTATTTCAAAAGATATGTCCATTGATCCAAGAGATATATCCCTTCATAAGAGAACGTTCTAAAGTGTCTAGATGCATTGAATTACACCAAGCGTGTTAATAACAAGTGTCCCTATGAAAATTTGCTCAAAATTTCTCTTGAACCTCCTTAATCCACAAAAAGTCATTCCTGGTGCATCTGGCGCATCATGCGCAACTCTCTGTCAATTGGCGCATCTTGAACCAATCTGGCGCATCATACTCCAGTTTGCTGAAGACTGTGTTGTTCTTGCTTTTGGTGCATCTTGCACCAATCCCGCTCATCTGACACTAATCTGGAGCATCATGCGTCAATGTGGTGCATCATGCACTAGAATTAAAAAATTCACTGTTTTGGCTTCAAAATTTATCATTTTTGCTACTATTTCTTCAAATGTCTAAAATTGATATACTTGCAACAAAAACATGAATAAAAACCTTTGTTAAAGTGCAATATCACCAAAAATAAGCATAAAATATATACTTAAAATAACATATTACTTTGGTGTATCAAAATCCCCAAAACATAAATGTAACTTGTTCTTAAGTAACACTTTTACTACATAAAAGCATATGACTTAGGATAGAGACTAACTTTTAACTTCTATACTTTAGTTCAATAATTATATTAGTAAAATTTAAGAAATACCTTTAAAAACTTAGATTCAAATTCTAAGTCTAAGAGTACTTAGTAGTCAATTTTAAGATTTTTGAATCTTTACTCATTTCAATAAGAGATGCAATTTGTCTTATCAGGGAAATTTAAAAAAAATATATGAAAAAGAACTTCAGGAAACTTTACTAATAATCCTACTAATAACCCAATACAAGTTTAGAAAATGTAATAAAGCTTTTCCCTTAAGTTGATTCAAGTGAAGCCAATTTATGATTAGGCATCTCCTCAAACTTCTCACTAATTTTTCTTTTCATTTCTTTTTTTTTCTTTTTTTTTCTTTTAGGATCTTTTCAATCCTTTTTTTTTCTTTTTCTTATTCAAGTGAGGATTAATATATCTGGATAGCCTTTAATAGTTTTGAACTTCACTATCCTCTTCTTAAAGTCAAAACCCTTACCTTTCTATACTTAATAAATTCATATTAGTTTATGATTTTCATAATATCACATTATTTTCTTCTTACATGAAACTATAAAATTCTTAACACTTCAAAAATACAATTTCCTTTACTCTAAATAGAAAAGCTTAGTCTTATATTATCATACCAAATACTTTAACTTTAGAATTGACATTCATTATCAAAAACTTTTACCTAAATTTATCATAATATTCATAAAATTAAGTATAGTCATTTAAAGTTTTATCTTAATATCCCAGGTCATGCTAAACTAATTTTAAAAATATTGTTACTAAGGACAAATAAAATTTAATTTACTTTTTTTTAAGAAAATTTTTCTTCCCCCCAAACTTAAGTTTTTAAGTATTTTAAAATGTTTTAGTACAAAATTTAGTTGGTGAAAGAAAATAGTAAATGCATGAAAATAAAAACTAACATGTACACAATTTTTTACTATGGAACTGGACTCTAGTATACTGCAGGTACTAACTTTAAAAATACATACAGGCTTTAAAGCATTAAATGAGACATAATATATTATAAAGAATTTGCTATAAATTAAAAATAGAAATATAAATTAAAAATATTATAAATGAAGAAAAAGTAAAAATTTACTATTACTATTATAATTTTAAATCCATAACACAAAATATAAGTTCTTACTACTACAGTTTCAACTGCCACCAAAATAAAATCCAAACAACATACAAACAAACAACAAAACAAATAAACTAACTCCAGAAAATACCAATCTTTATTTTCTTCATCATTATCATCATCATCATCATCTGCTTCTTCTTCTTCTTCTTCTTCTTCATCATCATCATCATCATCATGAATAGGAGCATAAGGAGTGAAGTTGGGGCAAGTAGGAAATTCTACATTACATTCTCCCCTAAGATATCTCAACATAACATCCTGAAAAGCTTTATCATGTTGAATTATCCTCTGCTGATCCTCATCATTAAAAGCATTTCTTGCTCCAATCTCTCTAATTTTATTCTGAATATTTACTATATCCAATTGTTGAATCGTGAGTTTTTCCACAAAGTTTTCTAGTGATGCATGACGAGATGTAAATGCCCCTGCAGCTGATCTAAAGGTTTTATCACTTCTTCCACCCATAGATTCAACAAATGATTCAATTCACTGAATCATATGCTTCCTAATAGGATTTTATTGTTGTAACATTTCCTCATTTCTATGGGACTCTGCTCCTGATCACTCATAAAGAGTAAAAATTAGGGCAGGGCAACCCAAACCACTAGTTGTATAGCTTTTAACTATGTTTCGTGCATGACTATAAGAGCACCAACATCTATTGCTTTCATGTTCTGAATGCAATAGTTCAATGCAGCTCTATCCTTTGTTACATCGGCTACATGATTTGTTCGTAGTATTTTAGTAGAAATGAAGTGATGTCATACCTTTGACTTAATAGACAACATGCAAGCGGAGAAGTTAACTATCTTATTATTTTTAATCCTTCATTCTCCTCTTCCATCAGTAAAAAAGGCAATCATATCATCCAGTGATGAATCAGTCATCACAAATGCAGCGTATTTATCAAAAAATACATTCTTCAGCCCATAAAAAACATTTATTCTTTCTGCAGTAAGTTCAACTTGCTTACCTCTCAAAAGGATGTGATCATCATCAGTGAATCTCAAGTTGGTATAAAACTCTCAAATCATTGGCACAATCACTACTGCAGTGAAGTAGAAAAATAATTCATAATTTCTAGCAAGGATCAATCTCTCAATCTTGCCACCCGAGTTAGCAAATGCCCACTTCTAGATCATTCTTCTCGACTCTATTTGAGTTTTATAATGGTGTTGGGCCTTCAAATTAACAAATCTTCATACATCAAACTCATTCAACTTTCCTCTCAGCACTTGTACAGCCATTCGAAATTCTACCAAAATCCAAATAAATTACATAATTAAAAATCTAACTCTCCAAGTAAGACTATTTAGTAAGATGCTTTTCACAATGAGTTTTCTTCAAGCTTTTTCATCAAAAATCCCAAATTTCAGATTTTACATAATGTAGGAAAAATCCATGATGAAAATAAAAAATTTCTAAGTTAAAGTGAAGCTCTTACCAAGAGAAGATGAAATCTGTGATTTTTAGCCTTCGAAATCTTCTCTATCACGCTCAATGTGAAGCTCTACGTCAAGGTTTAGAGGTAGGAGAAAACCCAAGCGGTAAAAATGTAGTTTATTGTGTTATTTTGCAATTTTGAAGGCAATCTGGCTTTTTATGGAATTTGATGCATCTTGTGCCAAATCTAGCACATCATGCGGCAACTCTATGTAAATCGGTGCATCATGGGCCAATTAAGCGCATTTTAGGCCAACGCCTTAACTTTTTTGGATTTCATTTTCTGCAAAATTCTGCTCGATATCGCTTTATCTCTACCTCTAAATTACTCAAATGAACCTTTATAAGAATAATTATACATTACTCTAACTTCAATTTTTCACAAACAGCACAAAACTCACTTATATATATTAAATATGCACTATTACAAACTATCATTTTTCAAGCCAACAAACATCTATTTCAGTGTTTAAACCAAACCAAATCATCTAACACTCAAATCTAAACATCAAAATACCAAACAAAAACATCGATAAAGCACAACAATAAAAGTAACAATCCAACACAACAAACAACTAAAATAAGCAGTACTAAACAAAATGTTCTGTGCATAGATTAAGTTCAAACATCTTCTTCACTCTCGTCCTTCTGGATATCTCCCATAGAATGGTAGTGCACATGCAATTTGTAGAAAGGGTCTATAAGGAAACTCATCAGTCAAATCATCTCCAATCCAATCATGTTTCTTGAACATATGTACCAAAATATCTACAATACGACCAGTACGCTCAAAATATTCATTAAGTCTCCAATCCAAGTGATCAAACATTTTAGAAATAATCCTGATTGCATGCATAAGAATCTGCACCTCTTTCTCTATATTCTTAATCCTTTTCAAAAATGTGTTCAAACCGAATTAAGGTTGAATAGGCGATGAATTTTGGGATGCTTAATCTATCAGTACCTTCATATCGTTCTCATCTTCCATTCTAATAGTTGCAATAGACTTCTGGATCTATCAGCTTCCAAGGAAGAAGAACTTCTTCCCAACTCTCATAAGGTACTTGCGATTGACTGCATAGTAAAAAAAATAGTGGATGGATGTCCAAGTCCAGTTGCAGATCCTTTAACAATCAAACTCAAAACCGGTTTCACAATGATTGCTCCAATATCAATAGGTTTTACAGTTTGAATACAATAATTCAAAATAGCACTCTCCTTAGTTATCTGAATGATTTTCATAGTAGAAAGTAATTTCGATGTAATAAAGAAGTGTCATGCCTTAGAAGCAATATTTAACAAAGATGACAAAAAACTTACATTTTCATCATCTCTGACCTCCCAATTTGTATCTTTATTAATATGGTACCAATAGAGTTCTTTCATATTATCTCTCGTAGGGGTAAATTTTGAGTAATGGAATGTATGCACATTTTCAATCATAAACATCTCGTTTATTCTTGAAGGAGTGAATTGCACAAACTTGACTCACATATAGATAATTCCTTGGTTGATTCCA
Source organism: Phalaenopsis hybrid cultivar (assembly GCA_002079205.1). NCBI lineage: Eukaryota > Viridiplantae > Streptophyta > Magnoliopsida > Asparagales > Orchidaceae > Phalaenopsis > Phalaenopsis hybrid cultivar. The sequence goes on along the minus strand of JXCR01124562.1, from coordinate 207,441 downwards.
TGTATATTTGCATAAAAATCTTTCACTAGAGGGACGACTACTGTGGCAGTAGTGTAACAAAGCACTTCCTAACGTCTCCATGCAACAATCTCTTCAACTCCGGTATTTGGTGTATTAAATCCTTGATTCACAAACCCTCTTTCTTTGATTAGCCTCTTCTTCACCAGAACACGATCATGCAACTTTTGTGCATCGAAACTGATGAACTTTCTCTCGTTGAAAATTCCAAATCTAGCAATCTTTTTACAGTTGGACGACATTGGAATTGAAATCTAGGACTCCTTCCTCATTTCCCCCCCTAATTAATATGAGCATCATTAAGAGTTTTACTACAATAGCACATAACTTTAAAAATCTTATCATATATGTGCCCTAATACAGCTCCAATTGCATAATCAATATCAAGACTTTAATCCTCTTTTCAATTAAATCACTAAAAATTGACATCATACATCTTTGAAATGTTGCAGGTGCATTACATAATCCAAAGGGCATTCGTCAAAATATAAAAGTTCCTTAAAGACTAGTAAATGTTGTTTTCTTCTGATCCTCTAGAGCTACAGGTATTCAATGATAATCGGTATATCCATCTAGAAAATAAAAATATATGTGCCCAACCAGCCTATCCAACATCTGGTCCAAAAAGAGTAATGGAAAATGATTCATCCTAGTGGCAGAATTTAATTTTCTATAGTCTATGTAGATTCTTCATTCAGTCACTTGTCTTGTTGGTATCAATTCATTATTCTTATTTGTCACTACAATCATACCTCCTTTCTTTAGAACACAGTGAATTGGACTTACCCAAACACTGTTTGAATTAAAATATTTTATTCCTGCATCTAACCATTTTAAAATTTTTTACTTAACAACTTCTTTCATCATTGGATTTAATCACCTTTGAGGATCAGCTCTTGGTTCGTGTTGATCTTCTAATAAAATTCTATGCATACAAATTGAAGGAATGGTTCCTTTAATATCAGTTAATATACATCCAAAAGCTTTCTTATATCTATTCAAAGTTTCCAACAATTGTTGTTCTTACTTATCAGTTAATTCTGAGGATACTATAACAGATAATAAAGACAAATCTCCTAAGAAGGCATACTTCAAATGTATAGGAAGTGTTTTCAGCTCTAGTTCAGGAGGTTTCTCAATAGATGAAATCAAATTTTTATTACTTTTTGTAGGTTCTAGCATTTCAAAATTTTTCTGAACATAATCAAAAAAAATTTTACTCACTTTCGTAGATTCATCTTGAATTTTATCCTCATTTTGATATTTCTCATATTTATTTTTAAATTCCGTTACAAATATTTTTTTGAAATATTCATGGCTTAGATATTCATTAATATCCATTCTGAGGCATTCAATCTTTTACTCTTTTGCTGGGTATCTCATTGATTTTACAATATAAAATGTAACCTCTTGATCACTAACTGTCATAGTTACTTCTCATTTCTGCACATCTATCGAAGCTCTTTTAGTGGCAAGGAATGATCTTTTTAAAATGGTAAGAATTTCTTTATCTTCCTCTTATCTAATACAATAAAATTCATAGTAAATTTATCAACTTTTTCTAAAATAACTTTTATAACATCTTTCAGATAGGTAATCGAACGATAGTTATAGGTGAAATATCTCTAATGAACAACCTTATTAAAATTAATAACGGCATAAGAATAATACTAGCTCCTAAAACACATAAAGCTTTTCCGAAAAATCTTTCGCCAATAGCACAAGGAATCGTAAAACTTCCAAGATCATAAATGTTTTCAATAAGTTTTCTCTTAATTATAGAGCTACACTCTTCACTAAGTGCAACAGTCTTATTATCTACAAACTTCCTTTTCTTACTAAGTATATCCTTCAGGAACTTTACATAGTTTGGCATTTATTCCAAAGCTTCAACAAATGGAAATTTTATCGTTAATTTCCTCAATGTTTCTAAAATTTTTAAAATTTGCTATCTCTATTTTTCTACTTCAATTATTGAGGAAATGGAGATGGTGGTCTTTTTACAATGATTTTCATTAGTTTAATAGGACATTCTGAGTCAAAATGAAAATCTTTACCAAAATTTTCATTTTCCACCTCATATTTTTCAACTTCAACTTCCACTTCTTTTTTAACTCTATTTTTTAATTCTTTCACACTTCTAAATTAAATGGCCTTAATTTGCACTTTGTTCTTATCATTAGGATTTACTTCAATAATAATAGGCAACGTTCCTGGAGGTCTTTTGCTAAGTACGGTAGCAAATACATCCCAATTGATTTTCCATGTTTCTAATTACAGTTCATTGACTTTGTAATTGACTTTCCATTTGCAATAGCAATTCTTCCATTAACAAATTTTTCTCCTTACTCTGCAAATTATTAAAACCTAAAGGGTAATAAGGCTTAAAAGTTAGATTTCCTTGATTGTTGGACGAAGTGTTGTTTCTCCTTTGCGGATTTGTAGCATTATAATTATTATTACTCAAAATAAAATTTAGATGATTCTTCTAACCAGGATTATAAAAATTAGCGTAAGGATTATTAGAATGATTATTTATTGCATTTAAGGTCTCATAAGAAGATTGAGATTTTATCTTTTGTCCCGATCAATTTTCCTCAAGCACAGTTGATGTCTTAGGATAATTCATTTCATATTGATTTATCTTCTTTGATATTACAGTTTTTTGTGCAGCTAACATAGATATTGCGTTAGAATCATGACTATTGGCTACTATTTTTAGATTTATCCTTTCAGAGGGCCATTAAAAATTATTAGTAGTCATCTCTTCAATTAAAGAATAAGCTTCACTGAATGGTTTAAACATTAATGATCTACCAACAGCAACGTCAATTATCGATCTAAGAGATCCAACCAATCCATTATAAAAAGTTTGAATTATTAATCAATCTGGCAATGCATGGTGTGGACACTTTCTAAAGAGATCTTTAAATCTTTCCTAGGCTCCATAAATTAATTCCCCTTCAAACTCACAAAAATATGTAATAACATTTTTAAGTGTGGCAATTTTTGAAGGTGGGAAATATTTATATAAAAATTTTTGTGATAAATCTCTCCAATTTCTGATAAATCCAGGTGCTAATGAGTTTAACCTCATCTTAGCTTTATCCCTTAGTGATAAAGGAAAAATTCTAAGTTTGACGGAATTATTCGACACTCCATCATATTTAAATGTAGCATACAATTCTAGTAAACTAATAATGTGTAAATTAGGATCTTCAGTTGGTGTTCTCTCAAACTGATTGTTTTGAACCATTTGGATAATAACAGGTTAAAGCTTAAATGAATTGACAGATACAACAGGGTTTTATATACTTAATTGAATTTTATCTATTGTAGGATTAGTATAATCTCTTAAAGGTCTCTGATCATGTTCATTTTCATATCCAGTATTAGTCAAATTGCAAGTCATTTTTCTAAAATGGTCTATCTCTTTTTGTTGTTTTTGAATTTTTCTAATTCTTCTTTCTAACTCAAAATCGTAAGGTACTAATTTTTTAGATCTTACTCTACTCATAAATAATCTCAACAAGTAATTTAAAATATGCAAACACACTTAAACAAGAAAATAATCAAACTTAAGTACAAACACTCTTTTTTAGTTTCTAAAAAAAAAATACTATAAATTTTAAAATAAATTACTACTACTTTCTGTTACTTCTTCGGTAAAGGCGATAAAAACTTGATGTGCTCCTAATGTGCGTTATTTTTCTGCGTATTTTATGTCATTAAAGGCTCTAATAGAGTTCTAGATATCGATCTCATAGGGAAGTTGAAAATGCCAATAAATAAGTTCTTAAGATAATAATGTAAAGTACAATTTTAAAAATACATAAAGTAAAGTGTGAAGTTTGAATATTAAGTAACAAGTGAATGCTAACTAAAATTACGGTTGAAAGACAAAGGTAACAAAGCTAAATGCTAAACTTTCAACAGTAAATTTTGGAAAATTAAAACTAGGATGTTGTGACAGAAAGTTCAAATTTCAGAAAGTATCATTCCCCTTTACAATGAGTATATGGATATTGAAGAAATTGAAATCATTTGAAAATATATATAAAATTATTCTGTGCTAAATAGGAGCAATCCTATTATTTACCCTCTTCTAAGTCTATAAAGAATATTGATTTATCTATACTTTGGTCCCTAATTCTGTGGTTAGGATGGGAGGATACCGGCTGTCACTCTAGAGCTCCCACTACTCCCTCCCTTAAGGGTTAACAATCTCACATTAGTTTTTAATAAACTACACCAAATTGGGGATTTTAATCTGTCACCCTAAGATCTCTAATTCTGCATCCAACAAAGTATATTTCCCAATTAATTTGCACCCAATTTTATGGATGAAATACTCTCTCATGAAATCAAATGTGATTTTCCCCATGTTGTACAAATCATAGCCCTTTCGAAATATATGTTTCTCAACACATTTTAACATTTTAATTAACCATATAAAAAAGTAAATGTAGTTTGGAGTTCAAATCATTACAAATTATTAACATTTAAAACCATATAAAACAAAATCAATTCTTCACAAAACCATATCTGAAAGTAGGGAGAAGGATAAAGAAGACTATTTAGAATTAATGAAAAGGAATATGATTGTTGTTTTGGCTGTGTGTTGAAGACCGTGTTGTTCAAGCTTTTGGCATAACTTGCGCCAATCCTACGCATCTGGCGCTACTCTGGAGCATCATCCGCCAGAATTCAAAAATTTGCTGCTTTGGCTTAAAATTTCATCTTTCTTGCTACTTTTGCTCAAAATGACTAAAATTGATAAATCTGTAACAAAATTATAAAAATACCTTTCTTTAAAGTGTAATATCACCCAAAATGAGTATACAATATATACTTAAAACAACATATTATTTTGGTGTATCACCCATCTCACAAAGGATCACGCAAGCCTGGTAGGACTGGACTTATAACCCTGCCTTGACAGAGCTACCAACAAAATCTACCTAAATACGGTAAAATCATGGTTGGCCATTTCATGAAGTGCAATATGGGGTAAACTATTATTTATTAAGAAAAGTAAGTCTTACAACTTGATTATAAATCAAGATGCATAAATCATGAAGAGTATGCAAATATCCTAAGGCTATTGTAAATATATTTTTATAATTT